>VNJV01014159.1:0-12744 GCA_008042635.1 Drosophila nikananu | reverse complement strand
CTTATGTCAGTACCCGAGAAAACGAAAAAATCAGAAGATTTTTCTTCTTCTTCTTACTTACTGCAAGGGTATTTAAACTTCGGCATGCCGAAGTTAGCTTCCTTTCTTGTTTTCATATGATTTTAAAACGACTGCTTAAGGCAGTTGTGGGGGTTGTGGACACCCAATTTTTTTTGACAAATCGTAAAATATCGCCGTTGATGTCAACATAAATGATTTTAATAGTAATAACATTTATAACCTTGAATTATAGGGCCAGGTAAATAAGTTAATATATTTTAATAATGTTTTTATAATTTTCTTCGATGTTTTTAGTCATGTCGCTCAAAAAAAATTCGAGAAAAGTCGAAGTTTTAACAGTTTTGAAGCAGAAGGCTGACGAACGTGCATCGAAAAAGGCGGCTAAGACGACCAAGGATTTGGCAAAACTCAAAAAGCTTTCCCAGGAATTTTCAACGGCAACGGCAGCCGAAAAAACATATAAGCGCGGTCGCACATCAACGCCAGCCAAAACACCGGCAAAACGTGCCAAACTATCTAAGCCTTTCAAGAAGCAGAAGTCGTCGGACGAGGAACATTACGACTTTTTCATCATTTGCGTAAAGATGCTGCCAAAAAAATTGACCGCCTCCAACACCGTTCACTGCAATGAATGTGATCGGCCAGTGCATTTCAAGTGTGCTGACATGCCTACCAGCTATTTCACATGCGCGAATTGTGATTCTGATGGAGAATGATGTCATGCGTAGTATTTTTTTTTGCCTTTACAAATGAATAAACTTCCATTTTTTTTTCATTTGATTGCGTTTAACTTGATACTTTCCTAATTTTAGCACATTCTACAAAGGTGTCCACAACCCCCCTTAAAATCTGAAATTGGCAAATATGAACTTGACTTGAAACGCAGAAATACCTCATAAGTATGGCCGATTACTTTTACAACGGCGTAATGTCAAGAGCAGAACAAACCAATAATCCAATGATCATATTGTTTGCATTCTATCCCACCGTTCAGCAATTTTTTTAATGTTCAAATCTTCTTTTGAAAGTTTTCACCCGTACAATAAAACACACACATCTTAGATATCACTAAAATTTTGCAAACTCTCAGTTTATTTCCGTTTTGTTCCTCATTTCTCTATAATGTTTCTTCTTCGTTTCCATTTTGCCGGCCTGTGTCGAGAACAATTGTTTCTTGCATGAACTCTTCCACACAGTCAATTTTGTTTTGTTGTACAATACATAAAACGAAATATGCGTGTATGTATGTTGCATCTAGTATTGTACGTTCATAATTATGCAAATATATAGTTTTATAGCTGATGAGTATAAAGAAAGCATGACTTTTCTAATTTTAGTGTATTCCCGCCCTCCATCACCTTCGATCAGAGCGAGATGGATGATACATTTTCATATATAGCATGAGTTCGAGTAAGGGGCTTATAGATGTGTTACGAGTTCGGGTGTAGGTGCACGAAATTGTAAGGTTAGGGATAGGGATGGTCAAGCTGTGGATCACTAAAATTCTAAACCTTTTTGGGGAAGAGATTAACATATGTACGTACTTTCAACATACACTTATTACGTAACTATTTTTGTACACTAACTAAAAATACAAATCAACAAATGCAAAAAAAAAAAATAAATAAAAATCAAAGATCAGATTAGGATCGTAACTCAAAGATCTCTATATACATTGAGTGGTTGAGGCAGAAGGATAGGAAGAAGAATAATGGCTGACAGTAAAAAAGAGAGAGAGATACATAGAGAGGCAGATAAGATAAGATAGATAAGAGAGAAATAAAATAATTAGCTTTTTTTATTTTTTGTATTTCTTTTTATGCTGCGACACTCGAAGTGCTGGCAAAAATCTAGCCTAGTCGCTATACATATATATGTAGCATATTTTATTTATATATATAGATATATAACTAGAGGAGGGCGCTCGGCCGCTCAAACTATCAACAAGTTCTCTAACATTAGATCAAAAAAAATATATTATTGGTTTAATGAATTAATATTAAAGAAACCCAGTATAATAATTTTACATCATTAGATTTGGGATCTGGGGGCTGAGAATTGTGCGGGGGAGTGAGTATGTGCGACTGGGTGTGGGATGGAGGTATTGGTGGGTTGATGAGAGGTTGTTCCGAAAAGGACAATTGATAAAATGCTTAGACATATAAATAGGCTCTCCTAATGTTAGTATGTAATAATCACATTGACTGCCGCAACTGCCTTTTCGCTGCCTGGTGCTCCTATTCGATGAAACTGGTGCCGCTGGTGATGCTTGGCATGCGTCTGACTACATGTGATGCCACTGCGTCACCGGCACATTGGTGTTGTCATTTAGCCGGGCAATCTCTTCATGCAGGCCATGGCTTAGCCATTGCAGGAAAATCCTGCTATAAGCCGCCTGGCAGAGTTTGAGTGGATTGCCGCGCCGTAGGCCCTGATCCGTCTCTCCGTACTCGTCCAAATACGGCGGCTGCACATAGCATCCCTTGCCACGGCCGAGGTACACAACGTGACAGTCGCGGATGCGCAAAAATATTCCCACCTCGGCGCCACAGTCATGAGCGTGATGGGTGCACGCCCCTACTGTCATCACGCCGAGCTCCGGCTGACAGCAGTACGACTGGCCGCACAGGATGGCACCGCAAATCAGACACATGGTCGGCGTCTTCATCTCCTCACGCTCATTGTTGGGACAGAATATATCCGACACGCTGTTGATCAGATCGCTGTAGTCTTCGAACAGTGGCTTTAATCGCGGCAGCGGACGCAGACAGGGAACTATCTCCAAGCCAGGGCCACTATCTGGCTGGCAGCGCTGCTCCACCTCCCTGGCAATGTCCGGGTGCGAGGCAAACGAGTGCATCATCGTGACATACACCGTCTCCATGTCAAAATACACGCCAAGTTGCGACTCCAGGCCCAAGTACTGGCACATCAGATCAAAGCGATCCGGCTGATCCGTGGGGAACGTTTCCGGATAGTCCACATCGGTGAGACAGCGATAGAATAGGCAGGAGCACCGCAGGAAGGAGCCCATCTGACGCTGCACAAATTCGATGAGCAGGGCTAAAGTATGCTCTTCGCAGGGTATTACCACCGTCTGCTCCTTTTCTGGCGGCTGTGGTTCCTCCTTCTCATGCTGCTTGCACTCATCGTTTAGCTGCTGTTGCTTTTTGCGCTGAAGCACTCTTGCCGGTATATTGTACCGTCGATAGAATGCCACCATGTTTTCCTGAATCTTAGATGGTAACAACTCAACGTACGCCAGCTGCGAGAGCTCCAAATTTGGCGTCTTTTCTGAGCGCTTATCCTGCTCCTTCTGAACATCGAAGCAGATAACCGCCTTAGTCAGATTCGCCAGAAACATGGTCTGCAGAATGTAGAAGTCGAACATGCTGCCGCTGGGTATTATGGTTTGAGACGCTACAAAATGTTAAAAAAAAACACATAAATGCAAAGGTAATCTTTTATTATGTTCAACAAATTCTCAAAACACTCACCTTTCTCGGCGGCCATGAGGTTCAACACTCCGAACTGAAACTGCACAAGCGTGCGAAAGCAGTCCCACTCCAGCACACAGCTGCCCTTTTGGTTAAAGATGGTATCCAGCAGACGGGCTGCCCACTCCGCCTGGATACGTGGCACTGGACGATGCGGATCGCCCGCGCTGGCAACAGTCGAGGAGAGCGCACAGGCTCTTACCAAATTGGTGGCACAGCTCTGATGGCGCATCGGCAGCTCGGCCTTCAGCGGCTTTCGAATTTCGAACAGGTAGATCTCCAGCGCCTGCAGCGTATAGCTGCACGTGTCCCATAACTGGGCGACCAACTCCAAGCCGGTGGCGTCGGCCTCCAGGCTATCGAAATTCGTTGACGAAGGCGCGGGAGCCTTGTGGTTATGCAGCTGACTCTGCGTGGCATTACGCAGGGCCTTCGTAAAGGAGGCCAACACGTCGGCATAGTTGTCCGAGAGCTGGGGAGGATCCTGTATCAACTGAACACTTTGCTCGAATTGGGCAATGTCTCCGACAACGTCAGATTTGCGCAGAATGTTAGCCACACTTGGCAATTGCCACATAAAGGCGTTGGCCCCATTTAGTTCGCCGGCCAGCGTGCGCATGATCTCCACGAAGCTGTCCAATGGCAGAAAGCCCAGGGATGTTGACACGACAGACGAGAAAGCGGGCAAAGGCTCGCTGACCGGAAGCACAGTGTTGCTTAGGGTCCTGCAATACGGACAGTGAAACTCAGTGTTGTCTGTCAGGCCAAGGGCCGCACGATTGCGCTGCGGACGTCGCAACTCCTTGACCGCCTCGTTGCTGTAGTACTCTTGCCAGCAGCTGTAGTGCATCACGTGACCGCAGCAGCTCATGTGCAACGCACTGCGGCCTTGATGCTGATTCGAAGTGGTAAAAATTACCCGAGAGGTCTGCACGAAAGCGAAGCTAACCAGGGGTGGACCACTGCGAGTGATGGCACAGTTCTCGAAACACAAAATGCACTTGAATGCGGTATCGCTGACTTGATAGCTCCTCCGATTCGGTCCCAAGCATGAGACGTTCGGCTTTAGGGCAATGGCACCCTGCTCCTCCTCGTCGGTTTGAATATCCTCCCACTCCATGGCAGCAGTAACTCCTGCCTCCAAATCCTGATCCTGATCCTGACCCGATTCCTTTTCCCCAGTGGCGGCGAACATTTCAGCATTGCTTTTCATGAACGACTTCTGGGCATTCTTCATCTGGGCCATGATCTTTGCTCGCCGTTCGGCCGCTAAACGAGCGCGAGCCTCCTTCTCCTGGCGCGCCTGTTCCTCTGAGCTTAACGGTTGCTCCTCAGCCGCGGACTGTTGTGAACCACTAGGCCCCGATCCACCGGCGCTGGGCGCCTGCTTGGCCTGCAGCTCTTTGTACCGCTTGATGGTCCACAGGATAAAATCGCGATGGGCTTCCAACTGCAGGGAAGAGAGTCAAGCATATAATGTCAGTAACTTACTTACTTAAGCCGCTGTCCTACTTACCCTGGGGCAGCGGGCGAGTTCATCCAACTTTTCCAGAATTCCATACTTCTGGGAACGTTCGTAAAAGCTCAGGAAGGGATAGTGCTCGCTTAGCTCCTCTTGTATGGCAAAGCCCAGCAGGTGAAGAATCTGGAAGGCATTACGCGAGAGAGAAAGCACTAAAGATCAACAAGCTAAATAAATTCTTATAAATCTACCTTCTGAAGATGAGATTCCGTGAAGGAGCGGCTGTGAGCATCCAAAGCACGATTCATTATTAAGGTGCATATGCTAAAAAACACATTGCATTGCAGAATGTTGGCCATGGATCTGAGAAAGGTAATAACTAAATGAGTACCTATACTAAAACGGGATTTTCTCCAAGGAGACGTACGTGAAAGCAGGCGCCAACTGTGGTAGCATAGGTGGGGGACAACATACAAGCTGCTTTTTGGACTTGCGACGCTCCCGTTGCAATTCCTCGGCCTTGGACTTGTCTTCCTTGGTATAGTGGTAGAAATAAACATTGAACTCTTCAAACAGATGCTCCCTAAGCTCGTACACTCCCTTGCCATCAACGCCCACCGGCTTCTTGAACGATGCCACCGTGTTGATCACATCCTCAAAGATATTGTCACTGTTTCCGCTGTTACCGTCTGGCAGGGCACGACTTAGTTCCGAATGGGAGTAGGACTTGGTACACAGCAGCTGGATAATCTCCTTGCGCAAACGATCTTCCTCCGTAACAAGCGATACCCCCGGCATCCAGCGTTCGCCGATAATCACAATAAGCAATTCTAGGAACTCGTCGATCATAGACAACTGTCGCATGAACTCCTCGTCCTCCGTCGCTTCAGAGAGCATAGTCTCGTAGTTCGTCTGCGCCCAATTAATCAAATTGAACTTATTTAGTACATGGATCAGGAACTCATTGCTTTCCATGAGCGAGGCGCCAATCTGCAGGCAAACAATATCTCTATCTAGCATCTCCACCCGACAGCGCACGTTGCGGTAGAAGTAAAGTTGATGGAGTAGTGAGTAGCCATTGCGACGCCACATGCCCGCGGTCACTTGTGCAATCATGGCGTGGGTGCACAAAACGGGCTCGATTATCTCCCTCGGTGTGAGCTTCATGTTCAGCCCCTCAGTTTCCGTTTGCAGGCTGTCATAGGTCATATCGTGGGCACCCAAATGTAGGTAGATTCCAGAATAGAAGCGGGATAAAGGCAAGTGGATAGAAACCGGCTTTGATGAGACATCGTACATCAGGCAGTCGGCCACATGGCCGGTCACGCTCTTCGCCTCCGCTTTCTCGCCGCCTACGATAAAACTGTTGCCCACCAGGGCCCGCACTGTCATCTTGTACAGCTTACGCAGCAGTTTGACATCGCCGGCCGCCCACTCGATCACCTGGGAAATAGTCGTCGCTAGCTTAATGTGGAGGTTGAAGGCGCACTCCCATTCTGGCTCGTAGTCCATATGTTGACCTGTCTGTCTTGTGATCGACTCCATGCCTTGCATCACGTTTAGAACACGCATCAGAGCACGACAGCCTATTTGTTGCGAGAAGAGTGAAGCAATTAAAAACAACGTTAGGATTCTGGATTAGCTTTTTAATGGTAGATCTCACCTTCGAGAAAGCCGTTTCTTAGATCATTGCTCAGAACCTCCGGCTTAAGGCTGAGAAGATACCGAAGATCGTACAGGATATAGTTGGCCCGCTTGAAGAAGGTGAGACTGGCGGTGTTCTTGCTAAAGTGAAGTGTGCGATTCTGGATAAATTTTTCAATGGCCACGTGGTAGAAGGTGTGCAGCAGCTTGTCGAATATGCCCTCCTGGGCGATTAGATGATGAGCAATGCTGGGCACCGTAAACAGCTGCACGCTGAGGGAAACAATCGAGAAGGCGTGGTCGTGGTCGTCGCTGATAAAGTCTTCCACGATTGTGGCGTAGCGTCGCGAAAATTCCTGGGCTAGCACCATTTTGTTATCGTACTCCATTAGCATTCCGGAGATAAGGAGGCGGTGCCAGCAGGTGCGTGCAGTCTTCCACAGCTTAACGTCGTACTCGAGGATATGTCGAATGCAAAAGGCCTCCTGCTTGCGCTGCACCAGTCCGGCAAAGGTCTTCCGAAAAAGATAATGGCACACGAGAAACTCCTGGAACCAGCCAAGTAACTGCAAAGCAAACTGCTGGCAGGCCACCGCTTTGGTGTGCAGCACGGAAGTTCGAAGCGACTGACTGTTGCGCTGAGTCGACAGCAAGTTATTTGACGGTATCATCTGGTTCTCGATTGCCGTCTTCAAGTCGTTGCACTCCTACAAAAGTTTTAAGCAAAATTAATTTACGATGCCAAAGGGGATCGTCAATAGTAGCCTTACCTTAAAGGTATCGCACTTGACCACCGCTCTTCCCTCACGATCTATTGCCGCAACAATTTCCATAGCATCCTTGTGTCCACATTTGGCAATTTTTGTGAGCGTCTGGATCACTTGGTCGAATGTATGCGATTCGTCATTGTAAAGTACCGTGCAGAATTGTGCACCATCGCCATCTAAGCACTGCAGACTTGCGTTTGGTTCGATTTCCAAGTAGTTAACACAGAACGAGAGAATCGCGCCAAAACAGATCACCGCCCGCTCAAGAACCGCTTCAGTAATGATCTTACTCTCTAACGGATTCTTTCGATTGGCCTAAAAAATATAGTCGGAGAAACTTGCGTGATTAAAGTTTTTAAATATACTTCTACTTAGTCCGTTCTCGGCCGAACTATACATATTTATCTCGATGAATAAAAATTCAAGCAAGGGGATCCTGTTTTCACCTTTTCATTTTCCGGCTTTCAAAAATTTTTACGATCGCTTTGATGTCGAAATTTTAAATATTTCTTACTGCTCAAACAACTGACGGTTGTTTTAAGAGTATTGAAATGTTATATATTTGTCAAATTCTTTGTTTAGAATCAAAACAATGGCAGCAATTACTTATTTACATTTATGTATTAAGAAGTTTGCAGTCACTTCGCAAACTTGCATGCAATCTTAACTCCAGGGGTCTTTGTACTGCTAATTTACTTAATTAAATTAACTTGATTTATTGATAAGAAAGCATTATTGTACAATACATTTACAATATTTAAAACTAATTTAATAAGCTTTTTAAGCTGGGTGTTTCTGAGCGTTTTGTTCCACCTACAGTGTGGCAAACCTTGGCAGTCATAACGAAAATTATTGTTGGGGGCGCAATTTTTGTTGTCACATCTTAAGGTGGAGGATGAGACCAATGAGTAAACAGTATATTTTTATTATTTCATTTCATTTCGGACAGGCAAAGGTGCCCGTTTTGCATATCACAAGAGTCATGTGAAAGTGAAAGCGGGAGCACCGATTTCCGTTAAAAAAAAAAAAAACAATAACGGTATAAACTTGCGAAAGTGTCAGGCAGAGAAAATCATAAAGGTAGGTTCGATTTTCACGTTGAAAAACGCAGTGGTATTCCGGTGTAAAACGCAAGCTTCTTGCTAACAGGAAAAGTTTATTTTTACATAAGAATACGATTATGTGTTTTATACCTGGCTTATATAATGGCTTAGTGTCAATAAAAATATTATTGATCAGCCCCACCAGCCGATTCGATTTTGTTATGTTCTGCTAGACTTACATTCTAATTATACCCTTGCATGGTATTATAATTTTAGTCAGAAGTTTGCAACGCAGTGAAGGAGACATTTCCGACCCTATAAAGTATTAATATTCTTGATCAGCATCAACAGCCGAGTCGATCTAGCCATGTCCGTCTGTCTGTCCCTCCGTTTCTACGCAAACTAGTCCCTCAGTTTTAAAGCTATCTGGATGAAACTTTGCAGATAGACTTCTATATGCTCTCACTGCTATTTACATATGTCGGAACGAGCCGGATCGGACGACTATGTCATACAGCTATATAGGAACGATTTTTAATGAAAAAAATTATAACTTAGCCAATTTATTTTTTGAATATTTGAATAAAATTTGAGATATGGCCATTTTGTATTATTCTATAATTTCGATTTTAATTTGATCAAAATCGGACAACTATATCATATAGCTATCATAGGACCGATCAGAAAATGTTGTGGAAAAAAATCTAACTAAGCCATTTTTCCACATATTTTCATAAAATTTGAGACATGGCCATTTTGTATTATTCAGGAATTTCGTTTTTAATTTAATTCAAATCGGACCACTATATCATATAGTAGCCATATATATAAATTAATTTAGTTCGTTCACAACTTTTTTCGCTAGCAACATTTATCTTATGTCAGTACCCGAGAAAACGAAAGTCAGAACATTTCTTCTTCTTCTACTTACTGCACGGGTATTTAAACTTCGGCATGCCGAAGTTAGCTTCCTTTCTTGTTTTATTTTCAAATTTGGCACATCCAACTAAGCTGTAGCAGTAAAAGTTGCTATAGAATTATAACACCGTTGCGATCTTGTTCTAAAAGTAATATGGTTTTAAAAATATTGGAGTGTTAAAACAATAAAGATTCTGTGTAAGCTGAGTATATTGAGTATGCTGACCAATAAGTGTTGTATAAAAGGTTTTTGATAGGGGATCTATAATTTCTTCTCATTTTGGGAAACTCTTAGGGATTTTAGAAGACATTCTCGTTGCCTTGGACAGAAATACGTAAAGCAGGCATATAGTTAAATTTAAGCATGTTTAACACGACCCAAAGAGAAATAACAGATGTGCGTATCATGACCTAAATATAACTATTTACCAGCAGTTGACGCTGGACGGGCATGCACCCCTCCGGTGTAAGGAACTTTATCACGGTCGACACTCGTATAAATGTAACCTTACGGTGGGCAAAATTATAATTATTAGGAATTATAGCGTCCTCAGAAGCATCTGACAATGGGATAAATACATAAGTTAGTTACTTTTGACGGACGAACTGGAATACGTACATATATTGATATGACCTAGAAAGACTTACACTCCTTGACAACAACATTCTCTGACCAGAAATAAGCAGACATTTTTTTTTTAAATACGGTTTTTTTTAAGAATAACATATCCCGAACATAATGAAATTAAAACTTTTGTTTGGCAGGGCCATTTTGCGGAACGGGTTCTGAAAACGGACAAAAGGGGAACGGATACTTTTCTTGCTTTCATATGAACTGTGCTAGTATTGGTTTTTTCTCTTAATTTACTCGGTTAATAGCTTTAGGCCAGTAAACTGGTAGTCCAGCGCCAAAATCGCATCTTTTGGTTTGTTGCACAATAGTCTTGCAGCAGTAGCGCAATCGTTCGGTTCATGGAAACAGTGCACTGGCGTATTGCCACCGATGTAGGCGCAACGGCAGAAATTACCTTGTTGTAGGATTTAACTAAAAAACTCCCGTTATTCCTACAAGATTTAACTTGCTTGAACGGAGCACCTATACTATATATATAAGACAATGCATAAAGGGCTGTAGCATTCTTATGGTCCGCTGCCACAAGGACATTCTGGAGACCACAGTTCAATGATGTACTAACCAGATGCAGCTGACAGTAGTGATCCTTTTTCCAGGCTTCGTCGTCGCCGCAGTCGCAGCAGCCACCGCCACCCGAAGTGGACATCTTGTATTTGTGAAAACGGTGCGCAGACCGCTTAAAGCAGTTGACGCAAAGTACACAGGTGGGATCGACGCCGCACTCGCGGCAACTGTAGGTTGGCTCCCCGTTTTTGAAGACCTTGCCACAGACAGTGGCCGTGTTTCCCTCTAGTCGGAGCTTCTCCAGAGCAGAGACGGGATTGTCACCCATTATGAACTCCACGACCACATCGATAATCTCCTCTTTGGCTAGTGCCTCCTTAAACATGCATTTGACTGAAAGAGAGATGGGTCAGTTGAACTCAATATATATTATGTAGATTTCAATAAAACGTTCTCTACTGGGTAAAATGCCTATTTGAAATGTAGTGGCTGCAAAGACCTATCCAGACTTACTGGAACCACGAAATAGCCTTCCGCCCATCATGCCGATCGTCCTCAGAATCGCAACACTCCAGTTTGTTCCTGGATCATTGTTATCATGAAAGAGACACTCAAGCCTTCGACGGCCCATAGCAGGAGGGTTTACTTCTCCTCCTTTTATTAATGGGTTAGGTTATGGTTAATGTGGGAATATTAGGATAGGGTTAGATGGGTGATGGTACATGACTGGGAATGCCTCTCAAACAACGGACTTTTAATTTTTTGTGTATTGTCAATCTGTAATCCCATGACAGTAATACTAATTTTATACTTACGAGTTAACGCATTTGTATCTGAAATAAAAGAAAATATAGTATTATTAATTTATTGAATAACTAACAAATTCCACAGGAGCCTCGCCCGCTGTAAAATAATGTACCTTGCTGAAAGAATTAATTTTGGAAAGGTGTGTCTATATGTATGGATTGATTAGAATTATATAGCTGGTATATTTATTATACCCTTGCAGGATATTATAATTTTAGTTAGAAGTTAGCAACGCAGTAAGGGAGACAGAAAAGTTCCTATAGCCGAGTCGATCTAGCCATTTCCGTCTGTCCATCTGTCAGTTCATACGCAAACTAGTCCGTAGTCCAAAGAAACATTTCAGATATCCTCGGAACGGGCGGAATCGGACAAATCAGGCCCGTGCGCAGGAATTTTAAGATTTCGAAAACCGAAGCACGGCTGATAATATCGAATTACATTTTTTCAATATTAATTGCTGCCCATATTTTAAAATGATGGCACTGAAAAAACAAGTTCTGACAATAAAGTACTTTTATATAATAAGTGCTGTATTGTTTATAAAAATGTCTGTGAAAAATTCTCCATGGGGGGGGTTTACAACCCCCAATTGTGTGATATTCTGCGTTGTGTGGTTCATTTTAAAAGGTATTGTTTTGGTCCTGCATACCCTGACACCAGCCAGGATTTTAGGTCTTCGGTTTTCTATTGCTTCTCCTAATTCTCTTTGCATTTAGAGTTGACTGTTGCTGCATTCAGAAGTGTTTTGCGTATTAATTTAAGTTGCGTGAAAGTTAAATATTATAATGAGGTAAGTAAAGTTATTTGTGTTTAATTAAAAAATTACTTTTCAGAATTATCGTGAACCTGGATCCGCCTTCAACATCGACGGTGTAAATGGAAATCTAATTAATTAATTAAAATTAATATGTATGTACGTATGTGCGAAAATTTGTGCAAAATATTGCTATGTTACATTTGATTTTAACATTTATATTGTTTATTTACAGATAGCAGTAGTCTGTTAAAGGGCCACCCACCGGCAGAGAAGACCCGTCACACACATTTCGGAATAGAGGACATGCTGACCAAAAATGTGTAAACATCAAATAAAAAATAACATTTTATAAATAAATACAAAATACAAAAATAAATTACTTCGGGTTTTTACTAGGAGGATTATTTTTCGGGTATTTTCTATAGGTTTTCCCTGGCGACTCCCCGGGGATTTTCCACGGGTTTTCCACGGCAACTGCCAGGGAATTTCCACGGGGTTTCCATTGCGGTTTCCACGCAAAATCCCCGTGGAACCTTCTTCGAAAATTCGAAATTCCCTGTGAAATGCCGCAGAGATTCCACGCGATTTCCCCGATAAATCCCCGCCCAATTTCGAATTCCACGCCAGATGCGCCTGATGTATGAAAAAACCTTTGTAGTTTCCTTCAGAGATTCCACGCCAGCGGATTCC
>VNJV01014157.1:0-10452 GCA_008042635.1 Drosophila nikananu | reverse complement strand
CGTACTCTAGTAGACTCCTTCTAATTAACTTACCTTCTTTAGCTAACCGTAGAACCATGCTTGGCGTCACCTTCATTTTTAATCTTATCCACGGTGACGTGGAAAGTGCTGACTTGTTGGGTCAGCTAAATTTTCACGCACCGAGTAGAAATACTAGATCCTATATTCCCTTAGTTCTGCGCCACTGTAGGACATCTTTTGAATTGCATGAACCCTATGTGCAAATTATAACGATTTGTACATAATAACGTCAAATGTAGATAGCCTTCCCAAACTAAAAACCTTAATACTAACCCACTTAGTACGCATGCAGGCAAACAATCCGGCAGCACGCCAGTAGTCACTTCCTCGTACACCTTTCCTATTATTTCACATTTTCGCGCCCACTAACACCTAACACGAACAGGCACGTGCTTGGTGTCATACGGGCCACTTGAATGTACTGACCTTAGTGCATCAACGTCTAGTTTATATTCCTCTGGATAGTCGGCCCGTTGAGTTTGCTTAAGTTGGTAGGATAAGGCGTAGGAACACGTCTGCTGCGGTTAATGAACCGCTGCACAAAAGCCATGAAGCTCTAAGAGATCCCATGATGGACACGCTTAAAGGTCCGATACCGGTTCGATCGTCGTGGGCCAGGAGACTTGCGGTTATGTTAGCCACGAAGGGCCATGCCACCAGAGTTCACCAGCAGCCAGCTCTTCAGCCGTGACACCACGACTGGATAGATCTGCTGGATTGTGCTCGGAACGCACATGTGACCATTGGCTGGAATCTGTATTCTGAGCAATCTTAGTCACTCGATTCGCTACGAAAGTGGTCCATTGACATGGTGGTTTGCTCAACCATGCCAACACAATAGTGGAGTCAGTCCAGAGAAAAGTTTCTATTCGACCGAAAGGGATGTCCACAGGTCTGCAAGAAGAACTGCAGCACACAACTCTAAACGCGGGAGCGAAACGGTTTTGACAGGGGCGACTTTAGTCTTAGACCTTAGCAGACGCGAATCTTGTGGAGGAAACTATGGCTGCGAAGCAAATCATGTCAGCGTTGCCGTAGCTCTGCAGGGAGAAACTCGTCCCACCCAATGCCGGCCAACCATATGTCTTGCATTAGGATCTTGGCCTGAACTACAAATGGGGACAGCCATCCAGCGGGATCGAAAAGTTTTGCGATTTGCGATAGGACGTCGCGTTTGGAATAATTCGCATTAGCAACAAGCTCAGTTGGGACAAAATGAAACACATCTGCCTTAGCGTTCCACCGTATTCCTAGCGTTTTAGTGGTGCTCACCTTTTCGAGGAAGTCACCCGGGAGCAGGTGGTCTGACGGAAGTGCCTTTAGGAGAGTTCGCTCATTTGCTGTCCACTTGCGGAGAGGAAATCCTGCGGAGCTCAGAGCTGTTCTCAACTCCCGAATGGCTAAAGTAGCCTCGACCTGCGTATGCGCTCCTGCTAGCACATCGTCCGAAATTATTTCATACGCTCGTGGATATAGGACGTGGACATCTTTGGACAACTGCTTCAACGTTCGTAAAGCCAGAAAAGGGGCACAATTAACTCCAAACGTGACAGTCTGAAGCTCATAATCTGTGATATCCCCATAATCATTTCGAAAAAGAATTCTCTGAAACGGGGTGTGTGCAGGGTTTACAACTTGGTGATATCGGCATTAAACACAAACTGGAATATTCATCACTTTAGGATCTGAAGGGTGAGATCGGACTAAAGCACTGGCCCTGGATGCAGGATGTAATTCAGGCTGTTCCCATTCCCATTCCCACGAAGGACTGGATGGGTTGAATACCACACGGACTTTTGTAGTCGTACTTTCGGGTTTGAAAACCGCGTGGTGGGGAAGATAAAAATTCACCGTGTCCGTATTTGGAGGCAAAGGCTTCATGTGGCCAAAATCGATGTACTCTTTGATCACTGAGTCATAGGTGTCTTTGAAAATAAGATCCCTTTTCAGGCGAGCCTCATTCCTTAGGAATTGCGCGAGAGCGAAATCTGGAATGCCCTAAGTTGATGTGCTTAGGATCCTTGAAATGTAGGGATACTACATATTTCCCGTCACGAGACCTGGTAGTCGTTTGAACGAAGTTTTCTTCGCACAAATTGTCCGACTCCTTTACCACTCTACATGGAAGATCCTCCACCTCCCGGTTAGAATCCACCCGAAAAAGGTCTCTTGCCCTAGCAATGACCCACATAAGTTTGGCTTCATGCCTGATAGGAGAACAGACGAAAGAATATCCGCCCCTATTAAAAGATCGATTTGGGAGGACTGGAAAAACAGTGGATCAGCCAATAGAATGTTCGGAAGTCTTCCGGCTCGAAGGACCATAAAAGGTAGAACTGTCTGTGGTCAGGATGGCCGAGAGTGGAATAGTGAAATGTTGCTTCCTACAAAAACAAACGCAGAGTCGAGAATGTGTGGTTTCTTCAGGAATAGTTTATTAAGGTATATATAACAATAAACGTCTTATGTGGTTCGGAAGTAGAAAGAAAAAATACTCCCTTTTCAAAAGGGAGTGGATGGATTCCCTTCTCCATTTAGGGACGCGTTGAACTGAAACACTGGTGTAAACAAGTTTGCAAATATATTCATGGTGTTTGGTGGTGGAAGCGTAAATATCTGAATTTCGTATCAAGAGCTATTTAAATTAATATTTTTAATTTTAGAAGAGGTCAAACAATATGGCACCTTTCAAGGAACTGGAACTTAGTTTGTCCGCAACATTTTTCGCTCGCAACATTTTTTGTTGGCATCATTTATCTTATGTCAGCACCCGAGAAAGCGAAAAGTCAGACAATTTTTCTTCTTCTCATACTTACTGAAAGGGTATTTAAACTTCGACACGAAGATAGTTTCCTTTCTTGATTTATATCAAATCATATCTTATGTACTAAGGGGAAAAAATAGTTTACTCAGTGGTCTATTGATGTTTAATCCACACCACCACAAGATCACCCAAGACCCACCTCATAATTTGACAAGTGAAATTTTGCCGTTGGCAATAAGAAATTTCGATTTGGCCAAATGTTGATAAGGTAGTCAAAAGTTTTCTCGAAGGTTGTTATATTTTGGTGAAATGAAACAAGCAAGTAAAAATCCTTATAAAATATAAAAGAAATCATAAATAAATTTAGAGGAGGGCCATTCCAAGACGAGGTAATGATGTGGTTCATGAAGGATAACCCTGATTTGGCCAGGGGTTTTAGAAAAGGGGACAAGGTGGCTTCAGATGCGAAGAGGGACGAACTCTGCAGCACCTTGAATGGAGTTGGCCCTCCAACAAGAGATGTTGCAGGTTGGAAAATGGTATGATTATTTAACCAATATTGTAAAAGTAGTATATTTTAATAATAGATTTGGTGTGATTGGAAAGGAGCATTCGGAAGAAACTTGCCAAAAACTTTCACATCCGGAAGACACTTGCCACAAACTTTCACAGATGCCAGTTAGTGAAGTGAAGGAGGAGGTGCCCAAGCTATGCAGCTTGTACGAGATGGTGGACGGAGTTAACGCTTCAGTATATGGAGCTCCATCCTCCGTTGGGCATGTGCCGGATAAAGACAGCGAGGACGATGTAGAAAAACATGCTGAAGAACCGTCATCTCCTAATGTTGTCGAAGAGCCGAGACCCAAGCGCCGTTGTACCAATCCAGCCGCTTCTATCGACGTCCAGAGTCTGTGCGAGACTCAACTTGCAATGACGATCCAATTCAATCCCTCCATGACGGAGCATTTCAAAAAAATTTAAGATATGCAAAGAGAGACGCTTAACGTACAAAAGGAGGACGTTGAGGTTAAGAAACAACAAGTTCAATGATATTTTAAGAAAATACGACCAATAAGCGAACTAACTATTACTAAGAAGGAGTAGGTGTGATGAAAAATTGTTTATTTCTGTAAACTTTTTGGGATATGGGCAGTTTTCTGGTGTCGCGCGTGATATTTGTACGCATTCAAACGAAAAAAAAAACATATGCTAACCTTTATATTAATTTTACAAAATATGAAACGAATAGCACTTGGTTAGCACTATAATTGGTGTTAAGGTCAATCTTGGACAATTGTTCGTTTTTAAGATAAATACAAAAATGTAAGAAGTTCGCACGTGACACAGACAGAAGAAGTCATTTTTGTGCAAGCCAGTTCAAGCACTGATTCCAGCCAACTTGATGCAAGATTTTAATGTATTTAATTTTAATGTATTATGTATCAATTCAACTTAATAATTTATTTGAGTTGACTTACAAATATTAAGTAGTTTTTTTAACGAATTTTAGTTGGTATCGCACGCGACATTTTCTTCCATTGTACTTTTCGTGATGGTTTTTAACTAAAGGGTTTTTTTTTAGAGGTATAGAACTTTAAATTACAATAAAACAACGATGGATTATTCGATTGACAAGAATTTTTTTTATTTGAAATATAATCTTGTGGCATTACATTTTAAATCTGATTTCTGGCATATGACCGGCTGGCTTGGATGTAGTCCAATCTGGACGTCCAATTTTCGATGATTTTTTCCAACATTTGTGGCCGGCAATAACACTGCGAATATTGTCTTCCAAATGGTCAAGCGTTTGTGGCTTATCCGCATAGACCAATGACTTGACATAGCCCCACAGAAAGTAGTCCAGCGGTGTTAAATCACAAGATCTTGGAGGCCAATTCACAGGCCCAAAACGTGAAATTAGGAGGTCACCAAACGTGTCTTTCAATAAATCGATTGTGGCACGAGCTGTGTGACATGTTGCGCCGTCTTGTTGAAACTACAGCTCCTGGACATCATGTTTGTTCAATTCAGGAAAGAAAAAGTTAGTAATCATGGCTCTATACCGAACACCATTGACTGTAACGTTCTGGCCATCATCGTTTTTTAAGAAGTACGGACCAATGATTCCACCAGCCCATAAAGCGCACCAAACAGTCCGTTTTTCTGGATGTAACGGTGTTTTGACGTACACTTGAGGATTATCTTCACTCCAAATGCGGCAGTTTTCTTTGTTGACATAGCCATTCAACCAAAAGTGCGCTTCATCGCTAAACAAAATTCGCTTATGAAAATCGGGAACAACGGCAATCTCGTTTTGGGCCCATTCGACGAATCTACGCCTTGCTTGATAATCGTTTGGCTTCAATTCTTGCACGAGTTGGATTTTGTAAGCACGCAAACCAAGATCCTTCCTCAAAATCTTCCATTAAGTAGATGGACACAGATCCAATTCCAGTGCTCGAGGCGGATGGACTCATTCGCGTCTTCCTCAATTTTAAGGAATGTTTTCGAAAATAAACTGGTCATGCTTAAATAGCTGTAAAAATAAAACTAAAGCAAATATCGATTAGTTTATTTTATTTGTAATGTAATGTGTCATATTTGCTTCGCATATCCGAATGCGCGAGTTTTTTACTTTATTCCCTTCATCAGTGTCTGCACATTGGAATTTGTCATTGTTTTTGCCACCAAAATCCATTTTCTTTTAAAAGAAGTAATATTTTTGACCATAGTTTGGTGGGTTGCACTCTTTTGGTAAAAAATTTACCTTGTTTTTACCGTACCACTCGATCGCACGTTTCCCGTAATGACATGATGCCAAATCGGGCCAAAACAGTACTTGAGTTTTATGAGAGTTTAAAATGGCAAAAGGCGTTTCTGAAGACACTCTTTTACGTAAATCTCTTGGTTTACTGTACCTTGGCTTATAAATGGGGTGCTCTTTTTGCCACATTGGCATATCGCCTCCCATATTAAAATTTTTTTAGGAAATGTATCCATTTTTTTGTCTTTAAATTTTAAGCTGACATTGCCCTTCATGTTTGCCGTATAAAATTGTTGACCATGGATTTGCCTGAAGTCCGCTTTAACGTACGTTTCGTCGTCCAAAATAACGCATCCAAATTTTAGTCTGTATTTTCATATAACTTTCTTGCTGTCGTCTTTGCCGCTTTGTTCTGCCTGACATTACGATTTGGCGCTGTATTGGCTGTATATGAGCGAAGTCCATGAATTTTACGCACTTTTTTGACAAATCCGGGCGACAAATTCACTTTTTTGGCGACATCTCTTATAGAGAGCCCAGGAATTCTATTGAAAGCAGACACTTTGGCCTCATTTTCAGCCACAATACCCTTCTTTCGGCCGCTACCTGGCACTCTGTTCAATGAGGATGAAGTCTCGAACTTTTTATACCCTTGCAGCGTATTATAATTTTAGTCAGATGTTTGCAACGCAGCGAAGGAGACATTTCCGACCCTATAAAGTATATATATTCTGTTCGTCTGTCCGTCCGTTTTTCTGTCCGTCTGTCCGTCTGTCCGTCCGTTTCTACGCAAACTAGTCCCTCAGATTTGAAGCTATCTGGATGATACTTTGCAGATAGTTTTATATATGCTCTCACTGCTATATATGTCGGAACGGGCCGGACAACTATATCATATAGATTGGTAAATTTTAACGATAAAAATTATATCTAAAATTTAAATATGGCCATTTTGTATTATTCCAGAATTTCGGTTTGAATTTGATCAAAATCGGACAACTATATCACATAGCAGCCGTAGGAATATACTTTTAATTCGTTCGCAACATTTTTCGCTCGCAACATTTCTCGTTCGCAACATTTATCTTATGTCAGTACCCGAGAACCAAAAAAGGCAGAACATTTTTCCTCTTCTACTAACTGCAACGGTATTCAAACTTCGGCATGCCGAAGTTAGCTTCCCTTCTTGTTAAGGGAACTCTGGAAATAAATTTAGAAAAAACGATTTTTTTATTGTCTTAATCGACATGTATAAGCTCTGAGATATCAGTACAAAAATGTCAAAAGCCTGTTAAAAAATTTAACTAAGCCAATTTTCCACATATTTTCATAAAATTTGAGGAATGGCCATTTTGTATTATTCCAGAATTTTGGTTTTAATTTTATTCAAATCGGACCACTATATCACATAGCAGCCGTAGGAATATACTTTTAATTCGTTCGCAACATTTTTCGCTCGCAACATTTCTCGTTCGCAACATTTATCTTATGTCAGTACCCGAGAACCAAAAAAGGCAGAACATTTTTCCTCTTCTACTAACTGCAACGGTATTCAAACTTCGGCATGCCGAAGTTAGCTTCCCTTCTTGTTAAGGGAACTCTGGAAATAAATTTAGAAAAAACTATTTTTTTATTGTCTTAATCGACATGTATAAGCTCTGAGATATCAGTACAAAAATGTCAAAAGCATGTTGTCAAAAGTGTGAAAAATATGCCATTTGATAGTGGTTGCCGCCCATACGGCGAAGCGCACTTTAAACGGCGTTTTCTCAAAATCATGTTTTTCAACTTGCCTTGCATGATTACAAGAAAAGTTGTTGACCGATTTTCTTCATCCAGCCCTTATTTTAAAGAGCATAAAAAAATGCACAGGATAGACTACAGGCGTAAAAAAAATTTTTTTAGACCGAAAATGATCGCAAAAAAATACATTTTTTCTTTGTAACACTGATTTTTATAGTAAATGTTCGAATTTTGCAAAGATTGTAGTCTATCCTGTAAAACAAACCCTCTCGAGTAAATAAATTTTTGGTTTAATATTTTCAGATGAAAATTGCGGCCAGAATCGTGTTTGCCAATTTCGATATCAGCGGTAACACGTCTTACGGGATCGACCATAACTCCTTAATTTGTATACCATGTACCGTAGGTACAAAGGTAAATTAATTTTGTGCAAATGTATCTAACAGGCAGAAGGAAGCATTTCCGACCCCATAAAGTATATATATTCTTGATCAGCATCAACAGCCAAGTCGATATAGCCATGTCTGTCTGTCCATCTGTATGAACGCATAGATCTCAGCAACTATAAGAGCTAGAGCCACCAAATTCGGAATATAGATCGGAATGTTTTGCACGCAGATCAAGTTTGTTTCAGATTTAAAAATTTCCCTCCCACTCCCCCGCAAATCAATAAAAACGTTTTGCAGCCGCAAATATTACAATATATCTTTCTTTTTGTACATAGGCATGCATATGTAGAACATGTATCAATAGATCGGGTGAAAAACACAAAAGTTATTTACTTATCAGTGTGCTATCTATTTGGCAGCTAGCAATAGGTGCATCCCAAAAAACAACAACAAAACTGATGAGAGCTAGAAACTAACTCCCGTGCGCAAAAAAGAGAGGAGGGGTTATCTCTGTCTCTGTCTTGCACACGCAAGTGCATGAGATGGTGGTGGTTTTGCAAAGAGCGAGTTTGTTTACATTTCTCTAATAGGCAAAAGTTGCAATAGGCAAAAGCGGCGATATATTTTGGTACATGAAATATAACAGTCGTTCGTGAACGACTGTAGCTTTCTTACTTGTTTTTTTTGTTTTTGCAATTCTTTTGTGGTAGCGTATGCTGTCTCGCAGTGATTTAGTGACTTAAAATCCCTCGCTATAAATAAATATGATTTTGATAAAAGAAATAATTTAATTATTAGTTATTTACTGTCTTTTTGCAACTCCTTGTCAATGGCCTCTCAGGCATATATTAACAAATATATAATTAATATGCCCTTTGTGGGTTAAATTCAATATCATGGGCTTCGCTTTAACTGCTTTTATTAAAGCCACTTTATCCTTTTTGTTCCCAGAATTTTCAAACGATATCTAGCTTTCGAAATATATACAGGCATGCTCCGGCAATGGTAATTTTTTCGATTTCGATTAGGCCAAAATTTTTCGATTTCGTTTTTAGGTGCTTCGGTTTTCGCAAAATTTTTGGTATCGTTTTGCTTTTGAAAAGTTTTGTTTTCTCATCGTTTCTCGCTGCTAAACAACGTTAAAAAATTCCTTTTATATTTGCAATTGCTTGTTAAAATCTAGGCAGACGAAAGGTAAGTCACATTTAGAGATATTGATCATTCCGCCAGTAACTTTTAATTGTTCAGCTTTGTTAATTCAGATAGGATTGACAAACATACGTTCAAAAAGGTTTTGGAGGCAGTCAAGCCACATTTGCAAGTAATTACATTGTCACACTCTGTTTGTAGGGGGGCAATCGCCCTCCAAAATAAGCAGCAGGTGGCTAGTGAATATATTAATTCCCTCGGCGCAGAGCAAAGTCCGATAAACTCCACCCAGGGGTCAAAGAAGAAGAATAATAAGGCGTTAAGGGTATAAACTCAGCGACTAATCTAAGCTAAAACATAGAGCCGTGCTCCCGCCCGATTTACTCCTCTAAGGCGAGAGCGGGAGATCGACGGCGACCGACTGCAGAGTTTGGATTTGACCCGATGCACTAGCTCGGGGCGGGGAAGCATACGAGGAGGTGAGCGATGGAGCATCAGAGGAGGCGAGAGCTCATGCGCTTGGCCAGGGAGCGGCGGAAGAGGGCTGCGGAGTGGCCGAAGACGCAGAGGAGCACAGATCGGGCGAGCGCTGCCAAGAAAGGTGCCGAAGGGTGGCCGAACATTGCAGAAGAGCTGGGAGCGGGCGAGCATTGGCACGCTGGATGAGCGCATGAGCTTTCGGGAGCTCGGTGGGCAGAGGGGGTGCCATGGGCCCCTCACGTAAACACACTCAAACCAATTGGCTGCTGTGTTGCGGTACCTTGCTACTGGCTGCTTTCAGTGGTAAGTACAATGTCTACATCGGTTATAGGTTATAGATACGTAAAAAAAATTAGTGTGTCTACGGACACGCGTTAGGAACGAATTTCCTTACGCTTGTGTACTGTTATGAAACCTAGCAAGATGGAGGTCAATAAGAGAGAAGGAGGTAAATAAAGGAGAACTACAAAACTGATTTTACTCATTCATTCTGAGTGTATTAATTTAATCAATTTATTCAATCATAGTAACAATAGGCTTATGGTAACTAAAGTAAGATACAAAGGTTGGAGATACGATTTTGTCCAAGTATCTCGAAAAAACTGCATCAATAGTGGTATGAAATTTTGTTGTTGGTATTGTAGCATCGTTATTAATGATGATTATTAATGATTAAATTCTTCAAGAAGAAATTTTGTTAATGGCTCAGATTTTTTTTTATCACGAAAGTTAATGTTAAAAACTCTTGCTAAAATTAGGGGAAGTTCGTGCAAATTTTTATTATATCTCTGAAGAAGCCGAGAACCTTCTGTAGTATATTCTAACAGTGCTGAGTGAATGAACTCTTGAATATCCACAATTTTCTGATTCGGTGAAACGTAGATTACTGCCAAGACCACAGTGATACCATTTTCCATTACACACCGAGCTGCACATAGGTCCGCAACAGTTGTACGTCGATAAAAGAAGTCCTGAATGTTGTTGGGCATCACATCCATGTCCGGCGTTACACGATGTGATACATCATTCAAATTTTGGTATATTGCTACACCCCCTGCACGAACACTTAAAGTGGGGTATATGAAATTCCTGATCATGAGCCAACCACGTTTCGGACAGCAATAAAACTTTGCTCTTCA
>VNJV01014155.1:0-22641 GCA_008042635.1 Drosophila nikananu | reverse complement strand
CAAAAGTTTTTACAAAGTAGCTGCGGCAGCTGCTGCAAGTTTGAACAGCATCCATGATGGGTGCAGGAGCATGGGCGGGACGAGCCGGGGCAGGACAGGACAGGACAGGACAGACAGACAGGCATTTTGATGAAGCTGCTTTATATATTGGGTGCGGGCTTTCGCTGGGCGGCCCTACTGCTGGCAGCTCCTGCAAGGAGCAGCATAATTTAAATAGCATGTAAATTAGACGGAAGTCTAAAATGAGTGCATAATGTCTACTAAAAGTGTTCTAAGTGATTGTAATTTAGGTAAAAGTTGCAGCAAAAGCGCGACTTAGAGCTCAGCGAAACGGGACTCCTGGCGCAGTCATCTCTCTGGCTCAGCAGGCTAAAGTTAAATAAGATAACGAGTTGAAATACATATCAATTTTATTAAGCAATTAAGTAAATATTTTTAAACATTGATTTAAAATCTCTGACTAACCATAGAAGAATACAATTGTGCCTTTACATAGTGCCTTGATGTTAAATACAATGACTAAAATGAAACTCTATTAATTAACCAATTCTTTATCAAGTCCACTGTGATTGCTGAAACAATGGAGCCCTCAGTAATTTCTTTCAGATGAACAAAAAGAAAAAAAGAACCCTTTACTTGAAAAATATTGTGCGTTCATTGTACTTGGTTTTTCTTTAACAACTCCTCTTGCCCAATTTTTTCTTCTGGTTCCTTTCGCCACTTTTTTCAAAGGACAGTTAAAGGGAAAACCCGAAAGAAAATTCCAGGATTGGAAGAGGCAAAACAGAAACAGCATGACCCAGCTAAGACTTGGCTCAAAGTCTACGAGGATTTGCTTGGGTCTTAACACCTTTCACAGCCGCATTTCCTTTCGACGGCTTCCGCTTTGGCCTACAGGGGCCAAAGGGAGCGACTGGCAAAGTCCTTGATTTGGCCTTAAAGTGTTTGCTTGAGATGAAATACTCATTTGCTGGAATTTAATGATTGCTCAGGTTATTTGGGCCACCACTAAATGGCGCCTAAAAGCTATTAATAAGACTTGATTAGTACCTGATGATAGGGGTTTTTATGGATTACTATGAATTAGTCTGTCTAATCTGTATGATTACACGAATTGCATTGCCTACTGCAATGTTATCCCAAAATTATGAAATAAAAACCTCAGGCATTTTCATGTGCAACTGTGCCACATGAAAGTTTTCCCGGGTGAAATTCAAGTGTTTGCAAATTAATTAGCTTGGAGTAACCACTTACGACCCAAGCACTCCCCCAGCAACTGTCTAAACTAGTTTCACCTTTGGCATGACTGCCACTCGGGATGCTGCAGTGCAAACAGACTTTCGGATCAACTTTGTTAGCTTCGGCATTAAAATGCTTAACCCCATTCCGGGCTGCCATCATCAAAAACAAGCCCACTCGAGGTGCACCGTAATCTATCAATAATATTATTATTCGTACTTGAAGCGGGCTAGTTAAGTTCTCTTCAGCTCGCTGCACTCGCTGCCCCCCAGAAGTTTAGACGCACTCACCTGCCGTTGGATGGGCACTTGCCTGCGTAAATTTATAATTACTGGAGGCGACTTGAGCCAGTTACGCCGGCAGTGCGAGTCCCTAAGGGAAAGTAGGGGTAAGGGCAAAGGCAGGGGAGTTTTGGCTGCAAAAGTTGTATCAACTTGTTGTCTGGCGGGTGACGGTGACCAAGGCGCCGGGCAATCTAATTTCCATTCGAGGCACCCAACTCCCTGCAGCCCAGCACCAAAGCACTCCGGCACTCAAGCAGCTAGCCAGCCAACTGGCCCACAAACTGCCCCTACTTTGTTGGCTTTTTCATTAGTTTCTGCTTCTGAAGCAGCCGCACCTGGAGCTGGCTAAAAAGTTCATTCTAAGCGAAATTAAGTGCCATTTTTATTCGATTTTGTTTCCAGCAGTTTTCGGGGTACGGAAGGGTGTGCCCCGGTAATTACACAGGGGTTTCGGGGAGCTTTCCACGGAGCTCTTCTCGCTGCAAGTGGCTCGCATTTTATTGATTTTAATGCAAATGCAATTAAAAATTTAGTGCAGTTCCAGGCGTAAGTGCATTAACATTAACTGAAAAATGATTTATGCTGTGTTTGACATTTTAATTATGCCAGCCGACGCAGCAGCAAACAAACAATCATTTTGATATCTCCCCATGTGCCGGAGTGTGAGCGACTTTCATTAAGCAGATTTTTTCGTTGCGTTAAAATTTCCGGCCATTTGTTTCAATTTTTGTTGCTGCATGTTAAATTTTTAATGTTCAATCAATTGTATTAAATTATATGCGAAATGATGCACTTAAAATGCAATAAGTTTCCGCCTGTGGCCAAAGTTGCTCCAGCACAGAGTGTTGGATTTTAAATATTGTCGATGGGACATCAATGTTTAAGAGCTTTACAGTTGTGTTACTGCCTAGTTGTTTACTTAATTATGCTTTGTAACTTGGAATCCCACTCTCCAAGTTATTTCAAAGAATTGACGGCGTCCTTGTGGTCCACAACCAATCACTTTAATTAAGCCGTATTTTTCCCCGGACAGCACATCAAAAACCAATTAATTTTTATATATGCCTGCCCGGCCTTGGCTGCCTTATTTGTTTCCGACAACAATTTGCCAATAGCGTCCTGGCCAGGACATACGCATACAGAAGCAATTAGTCAGAGAATTTAACGCAGTTCATTGGGCAGATTTGAGCCTGGCCGAAGCTAATGACATAATTTCGCCATTGACTGGATTAGATAATGCCACACTCACTGGACACACTCGCACACTTATTCCCTGCGCCGCAGCCAGCTAATTGTTGTAGGTCCTGCCCGGGACACCTTGCAATCTGTTATAAGCCCGGAGCAGGAGATTAATGATCAGGAATCGCCTAATGAAGTTATTCGGTACGCAGGAGGCGTGGACCGCCAGGAGGACAGGACCAGGGCTCGATGAAGTGGCGATGAAGATAATAACAGCCGGATGAAGTGGGAAGGACGAGCCTGAATCTGAATCCCCTTTTATTTATGATGCGTTCAAATTGTTGCTCCTTTGCATATTTACCTTGTTATTTTATTACGTGACGGAAATGAACAGAAATGTAAAATAAAATAAAGAAAACGGCAGCGAGGGCATCGTCCACATAAACAGCGCGAAAACATTGTCACAGCGTGAGGTCGAATGTTTTTTACATGCAAAAATATTTCATTTCCTTTGGCTGCGAAATGTTAAATAATAAAAAGAAAGCAACAACGGGCGGAATGAGCGACAAAGTAAATTTCATGCAGGGCGGGAGGACGGAGGACGGAGTCGCAGCAAATAAAAAACTGCAATAAAAATCTGTTTAACATGAAGTGCGGCAAACGCACAAAAGTGTGCCAAGGCGGCAGGGATGTCCTCGGAAGTCATCCTGCCCTGTCTCAGGCGCCTTTGCCATACACTTTACAACTTATGAGTGCTAATAAAATTCACTCGGCACATCCCAGACAATTCGCACAAAAAGAGCGAACGAGCGAAATTGTGCCGTCCCTCAAGGTGTGCGCTTTGATAAAGAGTCCCCGTCCCCCCAGCGACTCCGCTCTGGATGGGGTCCCCAGTTGAGTGGAGATCCCAACGGACAGCATGAAAGGCAGGGATTTCATTTTAAATTTCACAATTTACGGTTCCAGTTGTCGGTTAACAGTGGTTACAAGAGTTGCATGGTGCAATTTCTGTGATAATTTCGCAAGCAGAAAAGGGGAATGAAAGACGGTCTGGAAAGAGCCCCCCAAGCGAGAGCTTATTGTGTATTATCAAGAAGATATCCAAGAAGTCGTCACAAAAGCTAAATGGATTATTGCACGGAAAGGAATTTGAATGTCTCAAAAGCAGATATACATACATAGGACTTCCGAATATATTTAATTAAAATTTATGTGATGCAAAGTTCACTTGGAGAAATCTGTCTCTCTCTCTATACTTCTAATATACAAGCAGATCTCAAACTCATATTTCAAGTAATGGCGAAACAGTGGGCAGCTCTGCTGCTCTTGCTGCAGCTGATCGGCCTCCTGGAGACTGGTCAGGCGATGTGGTTCCCCTGGTACTTAAAGCGCTACGGGCTGGAGCCCCACTCGAGTCGACATGGCGGCAGGAACCAGACATGTCCTCCCGGTTACGAGCTCAGGGGCCCATCGACTCTGGTGAGGGACCAGGAGATGCTTCGTCCGTTTCGGTAAAAGGATCGGAGGCCAAGCCTCGATATGCAACGACAATCCGATGCTGCAGCAGCTGGCGCGCCTCTATGTGGTAAGCCCGGAGCGGATTGTCCTGCTGCTGTCCCAGCCTTCACTCTCGCAGTCCTGTGCCGAGGTCAAAGACGTACTAAGCAAGATCCAGAGTTCCAATCAGGACTGTGTAATGGCTCCGGACAATTTATACGCTCGGCTAGTTGACGGCCTGCGCTACTTCCGGTCGGAGGTCTGCGACGGAGGAGACGGCAAGCACGGGAAGCGCTGCACCGGGCTGCAGGACTCGCACGACTGCATCCGTGCGCTGCGCACCGACTTGATCGAGTGCGAGGCTCCGGCGGACTGGTACGAGCGCCGGAACTCCACCAGGGTGTGCCACACCTACAATGACGTCCTGGACTGCTACTACACGCGGGCAGCCCTGCTCTGTGGGCTCGAGTCCGCGAAGCAGCTGCGATCCTTTGCCGGCGACACCATGGGCAGGGCCATGGTGCAGAAGTGCGAGGTCAGGAAACGGCTGCCCCGAGTGGACAATGCCATGCCCAGCGGCAATGAGCCTGGCCAAAAATCGTTGTGTTTTGATTGTTTTATTTTTCTGTGTATTGTTATTAACTTATTTTAAATTTGTATTATGTGGTACATATAAAGTGTGATATTTATTGGTAATAAGCTGATTTTATTTGTTTCTTTGCCTGAAACCATTGATAATCTTTACATCCTAAATCAAATTCCTGGATACATTTTTCAGCTTTAATATATAGTTCAAATAGCAAACAGACTTAAGAGAAATCCCCTGTAACTATGTAAATACATTATTTATCATCAAATGGGCTTGAAATGCCAACTTAAGTGTTTTGCTATTTTCAACTAAATTTCAATAAATACCCGAGGGACTTAAGCTGTCGACAAAATAAGCCAATTTACTAACACGTACGCCCACACACAGCTTCGGGAAGCGCGGGCATGTGTATCTGTGTGCGTATCTGTGAAAGGTGACCACAAACACACAAACACCGCTCTCAGGAAGCACCGGCCACCAAAACCGATGTCGACATCGCTCCTTGCTTAGAGCGAAACTCATCAATTATGTTGGCGCGGCTGGAGAACGGGAATGTGCACTGAAAAAAAATATGTAGAGCAGATTATGTAAAACTAGACTCCGGGGATTGTCTCTTGGGATATATTTTTATGAAGTGAAAAATGTAGGACGTGCGAATACGTTTTTCTTTTATAATTTTAGTTATTTTCTTGGGCCCTAAGCTATTTATTTTTGTGTTATTAGTTTTCTTTTGGATGCATATTTTCAGCTACCCATTTTCCCCAACTTTTTTAATAGACACATTTCTCTCAGTGTGGTCCTCCGACTAGGTGTGGTGCTCTGGTTCACCTGTGTGGCCTTTGTTAATGACACCTTACCCAATCGCCAAAATGTGAGATCGAGGTGCAATGATTTCGGATAGGCTTGGTGGTGTCGGCTTTTACATTTGCATCATCCGCAAGGCGAAGAGCCAGAGCCCCTGGAAATCTAGGTTTGAAAAATGAACTGCAGGAATCTGGGGAAAATCCTCGCATTTGTACAGCCTTATAAATGCATCTGCAATTGTTATTGACATGTTGTCCATAAGGAACATATCAAAAGTCTCATGGTGAGTGAAATCTGGAAATCTGGGGCAAGCACACAATACATTTAAATAATATTAAATAATAATTATCTAAAAGTAGAGGTATGCATCTCAATACATTGAGTGAACTATTTGTATACTGAGAAATACCACAACATAACTCCTTATCTCGACCAGCTCCCCGTGGCTTATAACTCAATAATCGCCGTCCAATTTTCCCAACAATGCAAAATATTCCCACAAAGAGCCGCTTATGCAGCGAAGGTGGCTAAAGGTTATAACTGCCAATACTAAAATTTAATGCCGCAATTAAACACGGCAAAGGAAAGTCCCGCCAGCAGAGTCCGCCTGCCATGTGGCCAAAAGGGGCGTTGGGGGCGTGACATCTGTGCGAGTGTGGCGCCTGTTTTGCGTCGCCATGGCTGACGTTGTCTACTCCATTAAAATGAAGTTGCGCTTTTGTTCTCGTCCCCTGCTGATGTCGCCTCTTTTTGTTGTCGGGCGCCAACGAGACGGCGAAAACAAAAAGCAGATTGTTCACAAACAAAACACGGGCCACATCTCAATGGGGTTTTACCTGTAAATACGGCCAGGCGACCTGAGAGGATACACCACAACGGTCTGCTCGACAGTCACAGATAAAGTACCTTCTTCTCCGAGTCTCATTCTGGGCTCTCTGTACCATTTAATGCCCTGGAAGAGGTTATACGAAGTTCACCTGTAATTTTTGGTACGGAAAACCTGGAAACTCAAACTAACTAAAGAACTTTCGTTTGTATCAAAATATTAAAAAGGCTTTTGATGGAGTAATATTTTCACCTGCTTGTTAAAATATTTATAAACACTTTTCATGCAGCTACATTATAGAGGGTATTTTGAGATTGGTCTGCAGAAAGGATCTCGAAATTCTCTATTTTCCTCTGGCTAAATAAAAATAAGTGCGGTGGAATATAGAGCTTTCTCCGCTGCTATTGCCTTCAACTGACAATAAACATGGCAGTTGAATGGAAAGGCAAGCCGGACAGGACTCTAAAACGCTGGTCATTCCATCAGACAAAATGTCCTGTGGCAATATGTGTGACTCAGTTGATGATTTTAGTCACCGACCCAATTTTTTCTTTCCCCCGAAACTTGTTAACCTTCAAGTGCTTTCTGCTTGGTTTCCTTTTAATTAGATTTACATTTAACCCCAACTGCTAGACAAAAACTTTTAAAGTTTGGCTGGTTTTGTAGCTTATGATTAAATATACATAAGTATACATAAGTAAAGTATGGACTCTCTTAGGCAACTTAGCTTCAGGTCGTATTAGCTTTCAATTGCAATTCGTTTTAAAACAAATTAAGTTCTATAAAAAGTGAATTACCAAAGGTATAATAAACCATTTGTCTGTGGCTTTTGGGCATTGAAATCTCTGCTGAGCAAAGTATTTTTATGACACAAATGCCATCGAAGGCTCCATCAATGTGTGGGCAAATGTTTTGCTGACATAATTCATTTCAATTCGATGCCAATATAACTCAATCACGCCCCCAGCCCGCACACCTTATAATTTCATCACCATCAATTCGACCACATTAGACCCGGGGCCCACCGGGGCCGCATTTGTTTATGCCGCTCCGTCCCCGCCATTGAAAGGCCCAGGCACGTATTGAAAGCCGCAGCGAAAAAGCAGACAAAACAAATTCCCAAAAAGGAGAGGCATGGAAGTGAGCATATTTAATAAGTTGACAAAACATATTTCACACGCACAAATGCGTCAGCTTTCGGTTGGCTTCCATTTTGTTTGCCCTCGACTTACAGCCAACTGCCTACATATGTCAAGCATCATTATTAACAGATTTTTGGGTGCGACACGCACGAGGCCCGAATGTCTCCGGGCCTCCATTTATCCCGGGGCTACAGGTCGGAAGGTGCCCGGGGTTGAGGCACACAGCGTGTGAAAATGTTATTGACATCTATTTCAATATTTATAAACGCACACAGAACGCATGGCCACATGCGGCCGATACAAAGGGAGGATTTCGCCTTCATTCAATATGCCGAAGCTGAGAGAAAAAGGAGAAAGTGTGCTAGAAAATACAATAAACTCCACTTCAAGGCCCGGCAGAGTCCATCACCTGAAATTGATTTCACTTTCAGTTTGATCTAGATTACTTTCACGTACGGACGCTGAACTTGAATCTGCCCAAGGGTTTGTGGCTGAGCAAGACGAAGGGAGGAATTTTAAATTTCATCCAGCACTCTGAAATTCAAATAAATGAGAAAGAAATTTTAGTACGGCGTATGTCTTGTATTTTTTCATTAAGTGGCAATTTAAGGGTAATTATGTGTCGAAATAAGCCATACACATTTCCAATTTATAAGTTAAGTGCAGATATTGCATATAGCTGCCTCAATTATTTATTTATTAATACTCATCCTATCATCTGCTCGGGCGTCTCGTAAGCTGCATCCTTTTGAGCGATCTTTCCCTCAGTCCACCAGCCGAGGCTCATGAAATATGTATAATTCAACGTTTACGAGAGGCGACTTCCTGGCGAAGCCAAGAAGGTCTCGTCCTGCCACTGACAGGGGAATTGGCGGTGGAGCCGACCTGATTCCTCCATTAGCTTCTGCTGCGGACTGCTCGACTGGCCGCAGCACAAATGCCATGGCATTGGGGCTGACACTAATACGCAAAGCCCGGTTGGGCAACTAATAAGCGAGAGCCGAGGTGTGTCCAACTGGCCAAGGGGACACACAGCTGCCCCGGACCTGACCAGCTGTCGGGGACACGCCGCAGTTGCGGCTCCCAGGGGAATCCCGGGAGTAAGCAATTGTCCGCCAGAAAGTGCAACAAGCAAATTAAACCCATATCAAATGGGAAGCATTGAACTGTTATAAGCCGGGCCAGACTTTGCCGCTGCGAGTCCGAGGACCCAAACGGAGCATTACGAAACGTGCCTAGCTGCAAGGACGACTAAAACACCAAAGTACAGTGGATAAAATGGTCAGGATATATAGGAGAAGCTCAGGCTGAGCTACTATATTCAGCAGGGAGTATTAACATGGCCTGCCATAAACCCTATGCATTTAAATGTGATTCCAACCTACCAATAAACAACTAGAACTCTTCTTGCCTTATATTCAGATTCAGATCATGAAATAAGAAATACTAGTACTCTGGAGAACAATGTTATTGCAAACACTTCGTGCTACCCACAGTGGCGCCGGGCAAGAGCCTTTTAGGAATTTAAATCAGCGCCAGAGCCGGCCAAAGACAAGTCTCAGACATGCAAAACCAAAGAAAAGTGCTGCGAAATGAGCGAGTGAAAGGAAAATACCCAAACCGCGCCAAATCGTTGGCATATTTATGCGCAATGACCGAGGGATTGCGGCAGACTTCAAGGCTGGCGTAGAGTTCAATGCATTGATTACAGCTCGATAACGCATACGCCCCGTTGTCCGTCGCCGAGCGCAGACTCAATGTTAAATTAATACCTGCCTCACCGGCTTGGGCCCGGGCTCGGTAATTTATTGATTGACCCCTCGCATCGGCCAAGGAAATCGAAACTTAAACAATTTCGGGGAAAGTCTGGCGGGAGGCGAATAGCAGACAACCTTCAAAATGTAATGGACAAATTATTCACAGCAGCCTGGAACTTATTTAATTTATAATCAAAATCACAACCGAGACCCCAGACCCCAGACCCCGCCCCGGAAAGTCAATAAAAGTCAAGTAAAGCGAAACTTGCGGCATTTGCGCTTATTATTGGGCATTCAAATTGCCTCAAGCATGAATTATGGGCGACCAACGAATCAAATTTGGCTCAAATTCAGGCACTGTTTTGTTTGCCATTGAATTTTGGTGAAACGAATGCAAATAGGCGTGAAGATTCGCTTAGTGACTTTGACCTAAGTGCACGGCATTGTTCGATGATAAGTAAATTGTGCTCTTTGGTTCCAGGTTGAGGATTCTGAAATAGCCACGCATATGGGTTTCGGACAAGTTGCCATTTTAATGTTATTGGGTCCTTTCAGAGAATAGCAATTCATTACAATCCTGAAATATAACAAGTTTACCCTTAAGGGTCAAAGCTGCCTGGACATTCCAAAAATCAACTACTGCGAAACTCACATTAACACAATTTAAGTTAGTCACGGCTAGTTGATTAATTGAGGGAAACAAATTGCACAAGACAGAGAGCAGAGAGTTTAAGAGTTCACTGGAGTGTACACTGTACACTCTTCAGAAACCATTTAGTTATTTTGTAGGTGTTGTAGAGCATTAAAATTAGTAACAATAATTTAATTAAAATGTTAACTAAACTACCTAGAGGCAATGTGAGTAAAAAGAAACCAACACATGTTTTTTTCCAGATTAAAACCTTTCCCCAAAATACGAACAGAACTCCGTTACTGTGGAGAGAAAATAATCAATTATTTAAATGCGTTGCAATGCATTTGCCGCTGCTCATTAAAAGGCAGACGCCCGAAGAGATCTCAAAGAAGCGGCAAGTCATCTGGAGTCTACTTGTTGAGCCGAGTAGAAAGCACACCTTTAACTGAAGACGGAGCCCTTCTAGCCTCTCTCTTTCCCTAATGACGTGCATTTTCAGAGATTTTAAATAGTGGCAGGCAAAGGCACAGAAGTGTGCCACCTGCATGCAGCATGTCAATGTCATTACGCAACAACTGGCAGAGTGACGTCGCGACTCGCGACGGCATTGCGGCGGGAATGCCGCATACATTCGTATTTGTAGCAGCGTTTTCACACCGCTTGCATTTTTCATTTACCGCAAATATACTGACGAACGCCGACCGGAATTACTCCCACACACACACACACATGTGGATGCATAACAATAAATGCATTTTTAACACAAAATATACATACTGCATGAGGCGCATGCAGTTGCCATAACGTAAGAACTGGCCCAGGTAGTGTGGATTTTGAAAAACATTTTTATGCTCCAGTTTACAATCAAGCCACGCACGAAAAATTCATTGCCACCTGAAGCATGTGCGAAAATAAACCAGAAGGCGAACAACGAATGGCAATCTCAATTATTCTGGCCACTGCCCACTGCTGGCTTCCCTCAATCCTTTCAGTCTTTGATTTAAGTCCAGAACGGAGGCCCTGGTCTGGCCAAGGCGATGCTGCATATCGTTCCGAGAGCCTCTGACTTAGGTACATCAGTAAGTGCATATAATACTATGTTATTTACTCATCGTTATGTAATATTTGTACTTGCGCTGGAGCAATTGTAATTGTATTCCTCTCCTGCTTTTTCGCCTCAAACGAAATAAGTGCTTATTTCATTTCCGACTCGAGGCAAATTAATTAAAGCAAACCAATGCGATAAGACTCGATGTATAAGCACTCGGAGGCACACACAGCGGCATCTGAATCGAAAAGACGAGCAGCTGAAAATGTTTGTAATACAATTTTTCGCAGTGGCAGCGCAGGAGGGGAAAAATAATTACTTGGCACGCAACAGACAATGCAAGGTGAAAATTGCATTTTCCATGGCGAGCTGGCGAGGGGGAGAGCTGGCAAGGACTCGCATTACATGCTCCTTAAGTATCTTAAGCCTCATACGTGCCAGGCGCTGGAGCTAAGGATATTTATACAAACTTGTTGTGTGTGTGGGCTTGGGTGTGTGCAGGATGCTTGATGCTGAACGGCAGCGGGAAGATGCGCTTAACAAAAACCCTAGTGAAATTGTAATGTAAAGAAAAGGAAATTATACAACTTGTTGTTGCAGGCCCCTGAAACTGAGCAAGTCAAGAAGCTCCAGTTCTGCAGCTCTCCACCTCCAACCGTGTCCTTTCCCCGGCGTTCCTATTTTTTGAAGGGCGAAAGTGAAGTCGGTGGCACCTTTATTTAAGGCACCGCTTCAAGGAGCGCGACTGCCGCTCGCAGGATGCTCAAGAGCTTGAGTTTGCGGGGCGACATATGTTATGTCTTCCGCAGTCTGCGAACGGTGGCGCTGCCAGCATGAAGTCATTAAGTGGGGGAAACGAAAATAAATTTACGCTTGGTAAATAAATCTCTTTGATTCTCTCTGCTCGCTTGCTCCGTTTGCCTTGCCCGAACTACCCGAAAATACTTTAATTAAATTTGTATGAAATTCGCAACTTGAGTAAGTGGGCGTAGCACCAGATCTTCACGAGCTGCCGGAATCAATGGCAATAAATTCTTTAATTGAGATTGGCGAGTTACTTTTCTTGACCTTACGCAAGTTCATATAAAATAGTGCTTGTTGGAATAATGTTGCAAAGATATAGTAACAAAAGGGAGATAGAATATAATTTTACAAATCTGAGACTTGAAACACAAACACGACTTTACGAGTTGAAATGAAAACGACGATGGCCAGTTCAACACCAAGATTTGTAGTGTATTTTCAGTTTTTCTGAGTGTGACTTTGTACCATGGGTGTATTTTAAGTGAATCCTGCATGTATTTTCAGTTATTTTGGACTATCTTGGTGGATTATTATATTCCAGAGTGCCGAATTAGAAAGTAGTTAGATTATTTGCAATTGAGTTTCACTATTCCAAATGAGCTAAGTAGAACTTAGTTTCAAACTGTTACTATCGGTGCACATTGTGATGTAAGTATGCATCCCCAGGGATACCTTATATGGTTCCATTTTTAAGCTGAGCATACGTTACGTCTGTAACTCATTTTTCAGCGATTGGTGAAATTACCCTGAAACCGTGGAATCCTCTATCCGAATACCCATCTTCGGACTTTAAAGTCCACATGGCTCTCAGACTCCGGCACGAACTTTGGATTTTATGTGGCTGTACATGCACGAAACTTCGCTGGTAGCTCACACAAAAGCTCACTTAACCCATTTCAGAAAATGCGTAAACATTTCACGTAATCGCTCAACACCTAATCAGCATTCAGCTTCAACCCCTCCGCCGCAGCCGCCGCCCTTGGCATTGTGATGCAACAAAGTCGGCAGGGCGCACCAGCTCCACGGCTTCGCATTCGAACCCGCTCCGCTTTTCCAGAAGCCACAAAAGTTGCTGCAACGCGTGGTTGGGGGGAAACGAGCTGAGCAACGTTTATCGCATTTTCTTGTTGCTCCAGATACTGTTTTGCTGCCGGGGAAGTTACTGGCAAGCATATGAGCATAAAGGATATTCGCTGTAAATTTTCATTTTTATGAAGTTACACAAAGTACAGAAATGTGGTTACATTTTGGATTAAACTAAGGTAAGTATGCAAAATACTGGAGTTTGTGCTCGGTTGTATGCACATATTTTTGGACGAGCCCCGAAAGAGGGAAACTAAACACACAGAAATACAGTGGCATGAACCGTATATGAGAGGGAGATTAAAGTATTCAAGAAAATATTATAAACATATAGGAGACTACCTCAAATCAGATCTGGCTAACTAAGTATCACACAAGCAAAAAAAGCATGAGCAGAAATTGTTGTATTTATAAATATATATATCGAGTGAAACTGGTGAACAGAGTGCGATATAATATTAAAACCCTACTAAATTGAATAAGAAGTAACTGTAGGGGTATAAAAATGAATTTATCAGGTTTAAATGGTTGTAAAAAACTTTATCGCTGGAGTACATGTATGAAATATCAATGTTGAGTATTTAAATTGGAACTCAGTGGTATCCGCTTTGGCTTTGGTGTTAACTTTTGAACTAGCTTTTTCCAAAGAATGCAACTATGGCCGGTTCCAGTGTATGAAAGGCGACACCTGTATATCACTTAATGATTTATGTGAATTGAAGCCAGATTGTCATACCGAAAGCGATTCACGGTATGAAAAGGATCAGATCCTGAGAATGAAAAAACCCACCGTGCCAACGGTGTACCGATAGGGAAACAGATGTTTTGTTGATTGTATTGTATTGTTGATTGTTTCGATAAATCTAATGAATTACGGCAACTATATTCCGACGACACAGATTTGCGATTCAAATATCGGGGCAATTGCACACTGTGATAATCCCCTTAAAAACTTTTATTCTTGTTGCTTAAATAAGTAATGAAAAATACATTATTTTATTTTCATTCTTGTTGTTTATTTCACTTAAAATTCCCTAAGCCACTAGCTTCAGTCTTTAAGTTCCAGGAACAATTGTTACGAGACAAACTATTCTTACGCACCTGATTAAGAAATAGGTTTCTACAAACTCGATAAATGCCCCTGGGTGGTACCTCTTTATCTACGAAAACCCCACTAGCCATGAATTCAAGATCCATTGCACTGGAAATCTGTACGGTACTTAATGAAAGTAAGTAAATTTAACGAAAAATAGAACCTGTTAAAATAGAACCTGTCCTGTTCTTTCAGGACGTATGATAATAACACCTACCATCACGTTGTTGGTATTATTTTATTAAAAGATTATGATGATTTCGAAATCATAGCCTTGAGCGGAACTGAGGCCTCGGTGATTGCTTTGGAAGTTCATGGCATTTTGTCGGAAGGTTCTGGATAACTATCGGAACCCCGATAAAAAAAAAAAAATAATAAAAAAAATGTGACAAGGGAGATTAAAAAATGAGTAAAGTCGACAGTGGCAGCGGAGTAACTATAAACTGCTGCAGAAAGAAGATTTACCTAGTGAGTCTAATTAGTAAAACAGAAGATCCAGGCGAGATCTCTTCAATGTGCAAGCATAATTTTACTAATTTGATTTAATTTGATTTGATTTTATTAGCCTTCCTAACGCTACAAAATTAAAACTTATAAAATAGTGCTCTTGTCACAATGAATCACCATATATATCTGTCACAAACATAAACTGCCCATAAACTGATCTCGCCATCCGATGTATAAGTCCACCATGCAATTGCATTTTCTTTAATCAACACTTTTTGTAAAACACATTAGAGCTGAGCACTTTAAAATATAAATTTGAATTCACCGAAATTTGTAGATCGATTGTTTGGCAACATTTTCGAAAGCACGGGTCTCATCTGTTACTGTGCAGCCTGGCGGGTTGATGTCTTCGCCCAGCAACCCTGAAGCCGATTCTATGGTTTTTTAGCTCCTGTCAAGAGGGCGAGGAGGATGTCCCCTGCTTGATTTATTTTACATGTCACGACATAAGCGCACTTCCAAGTGCCAATCGAAGGTCCCCGCTGCACGGCTGGCAAACGGCCTGAGGAGGGGCATGGGATATGTCTGCAAATGCGACACGTTTGTGTGTTTTCGTGCGTGTAATAAATTTTTTATATGCTTTGCGGACGGGCAAAAATAATACTAAATTCTTAATCGACACCTGTCAATGAAGTATTCCTTCTGCGGCAGATTGATGTGTGTGTGAGTGAGTGTCCTGTCACCGCCTGAGGACTTCCGCCTTATTTTTTAATATGCCTCCCATGTGCCTATCGCATAATGCCCCGCATATTGGCGGGGTTGAGTGAGTGTGGTGACGGCGACGGGGACGGGGCTGCTCTGATTAATATTTGCCAGTATTGACAGCTGAGATTTTCCGCTGTGTTTCGAGGGGACTTAGAGTCGAGTTAATAAAACATCGAACATGTTTTAGCACGGGAGCGTGCGTGAAATCTAAAAGGGAAAACCCTTACTCCCGTCCGCATTGTGTTAGGCTTAGCCCTTAAACTGCTTCCGTGTTTTTTATTAAATATTCAGCATTGTATGCAACTTTTGCACAGAGCAAAGCAAACATAACTTATACGCCGTGAATGCCGCAGCAACCGCAATCTGGACGGTTCAACTCGGTGGGTTTTGGTAAGGGTCCATCGCCAGGGCGGAGGTTACCGGGCTTCGGAACGGACCTCGGCCCCTCTCCTCGGCCGGAGTGCTACAAACATGGTCTAATGACAGAGATTTATGCTGTAATTGCATTTAGTGTGTCCGGTGGATGAAGAAGCAATGTTGAGCTAAATAAGCGAGGAATATTACATGCCCTCACCGGTTACATGCCACAACAAATGCCTTTCATTTGGAAAAAGGAGCCGGGAAACCTCAGCTATTTCAGTTGCTCTGAATTGAATTTCCAAAGTGCAACAGCAGAGCTTAATACGAGCAAACTTCCATATCCATGTGCATTTGAATGGCTTGATTGGTATTCATTTAATATTCCCAAAATTGTATTCTTGGGTTGGGTTTTAGGAGATTCCCACTCTGTAGACTTAACGTTTTGTTTTAAAATTAACATGAATAACAGAACTAACCACTGATTTCTTACAAATTACTACTGCCCGCTGTATGAGGGTATTCGTTTTGAAAGAAATGCGGCATAAATAAGCACTAAAACCAATTATAAGTTTTGTCCTGCCGCTCGCAATTGCACATTGCTCCTTGCTCAGTGCACGGTGACATCGAGCAAATGGCCGGGCGGAAAAAAGTTAAATGAAATTGAAAATAAATGAGAAAACATTTTACACGGCGTGCCATTCGAGGGGAACTCTTTCTCCCCCTCTGATTCTGTGTTTTAATTGCAAAACGGCAAAGTTAAGCGTTCGCGTAATCTGCGGAGCGGTGGAGCGATGGGGCACAAAGCAAGTGCCTAGCGGACCCATCCCCCCGTCTCTGAGCCGTCCCACATCGACGTCTCCGTCACCGGCAGCGTCAGCGTCACCCGGAGAGACCAAAACAAATGGCCAAATTAGCATAGCCCAGCCGGAATCCCAGCTCCGTTCCCCCACACGTGCGCACTTCACTTGGACTTCATTGCACTCGGGGAGGAGCGAGTGGAGCACATACTTGTGAGTTTTATGGGTCAAGTGTTTATTACGCCCACGGGCGTGGCATGCGATGAGCACTGAGTGTTGGCTAAACAGGCAGAAAAGTCTATGTAGTACGGTGGCTTTAATTTGGATTTTGATTTTGATTTGTTCGCCAGCTCTTGGGCTAGTTCGGCAGGAACTGCTTTTTCATTATTCATTTCTTTAGAAGGAAATTCAATTTCCAAAAATTTAGCCAGAAATTCTAAGTAAAAGCTATAAATTTCAGTACGCTAAATTTTTTCTCTGTGCCGAGTAGCTTGTACAGAGGACGTAGCTCAAAGACGATGCTAAATTGTAGCACATTGTTCCAAGAGCTACTTGAAGAGTGTTTGTTTACTTATGTAATTGTGACGTTTCCGTTTCCTTCCAAAAGCACTCAGCCAGCCGGAGGGGGAAAAACTTTTGTGCCAACTTTAATTGAAAATTAATTGCGCAAAAATGCGACTCTTTTAATTGGAAGTCGGCATTGTCTCCGGCCTTCAGCCCAGACCAATCAGCCATCTGTCATTGGGCCGGCACACTATTTATTGAATATTGCAATTCTGTTTGCCAAGTGACTAATTAAGTGCAGTCAAATGAAGCCATTTGTGCGTCTACTTCTCGGCCTCGTAATGGCAGTTAATTGAAGCAAATTGCTGTTTGACCAACATGCTGAGGAAATATTTGCTGGCTGCCCCATATGCGAGATGCTGGGCAAAATATTTGGAATGAAGTGAAGGCCTGGTATTCAAAAAGAGCTTGCCCCCCCTTGAGTTGGCACTAAGGTAGCTAAACGAATGAAATTTAGAGAAGGTGCACGAAGGTCTCTCACTGTACATTAGATAGTTCAGGCTGGAGGCCAATTATGAGAGGTAATAAGCCCTTTATTGTGAGATATGGTATCAAATCTAAGAACACTTCTCTTATTAAACAATTAATTAAATCGTTAATCTTAATCATAAATTCTTTCAAAAAGTTGGTTTAATGGAAAGTAATGTCTCTAACATTATTAAAAGATAACGCAGTGGCGTAAGCCCCTCTTAAAGAGTAACATTTTAAAGAGCCGTCGCCCTCACGGTAAGCCTCTTTCGTATTAAATAAATATAAATTGTGATAATTTTTGCCGACCAACCGCTTGTAAATTCCCTGCAATAAAAGCCAGCTTAATCCTTTATTTCATTACGTATTATCACATTTATAGACAACACTGTGCTATTTTACGCCCTTAAACGATGGTGATATAATTTGAGCTACAAACACAATTTACCAATTAATTAACGTTGTGATTAACATTCTGAGCCCCGGAGCCTGATGCCACAGAAGCGTGCAAATCAATTTTTAACGCCTTTTTGCTCCTTTCATAAGAGCAAATTGAAAATAAACTGTGCGTGAGCGAGTGACATAGAGGCAAAAAGTGTGACACGAGGAGTAGCAGCTGGGGGCAACTTTCAAGTTCACACAGCCGTGAAATGACAGGACACGGTGCATCCTTCGGATGTCGATCTGGGCTGCGGATAGGAAATTGTGTTAATAAGCCCGGTGAGTTTTTGTTTTATTTCTCTGGGCATGGAGAGTTAATAAGCGAGGTTAGTGGTCCCATAAGCTGGACTTTGCAAACAGAAATGAAGGAATTAACTTGTCATGCCACAAATTTAATTATTTTATTATTTTAGCTATCAGCAAGGGCATTTCTACATTATTTATTTTAAATCCTATGTTTATTTATTTAGTGTTTGGCCTTCTATACACGCATACACTTCTCCGACATCGTCATTAAAGTCTCATAAAAGTCGATACAGAAATCACCTCCATCATCAGTTGTTTATGTTTGACATTAGCCCGAAAACTTTGGCCAACACACAACTAAAACAGACATCGGTGGATGGCAAGACGCCGCCAGCACTGGGACTGCGTCCCACTCGAACCGCCTAATTAACTGGCAAATACCACACCAAACAGGAAACAGACCACTCTTCCCCGGGCCATTCTGACCTAACAAGCTCATCGCATCCTCCACACATGCTGAGCGGGGCGTGGCCGTTCCCATTCAGAAAACTAATGACAATAATTTGGCGAACTCTCATCACCAGCCTGCGAGTTTCTGGTGTACAATAAAATAAATATACTCGGGCCTATTTCGGCACTTACGTTCATGCCACGGAAGTAACTTTTGAGACTGTCATTGTCTTAATGGGGATTATGGGGGAAACTTTACCAGGGCCCGAGTGGGAAGTGGGCCTGCATATGGAGCAGGATACGTGAGGCATTATGCCTGGATATCAACTCTTTCCGGTCTGGCAATGGAATTGGAAATTTCGGTGCATTATTTGTCACGTTCGCAGTAGGCAAATAAGTAGTTTGCACTGGCTGCACAGCCCCGCGTATACGTGATGTTATTTGATTTGACATCGGCGCGGCATTCGCCATCGCCATCGCCATTATTGGCCATCAGCGAGAGTGGCGGCGCCGTCATTGAGCTTTATTGTTTCACAAATCGAATTCATTTGTATTATGCGCGCTCGAACAGTTTTTCGATTTGGTGCTTAATTTATACCAACATTGCATTAAAATTTCGACATTGCCGTTTTTATTCTGTGTTGAAAATAGCCATTTAAAGAAAATGTGTAAGCCAAAAGTGTCCGGTTCCATTAATATAGCGAACAAGAAAATGTTAGAAAAGGTTTTTTCTAGCTGAACTAATTTAAATTTAAATTTAAAGCGTAGTTTAACCTGCCTTAAGTGAGCCTCATTTCACTCAAGTCAATACGACTTATCAGCCAGAAAATGTGTCATGAAAGATTCCTAGTTAAGACTCGATAGAAATGCACATTAGCTGCCTAGTTAGGATTCGTAGAAGGGTGAAATAATATCCTCGAAAATAAGCCTGTCGTGGCCATAATGGCCACCGAAGACAGAACCCGGTTCATATTACGCTAAAAAAGTCAAAGAAAAACGAACGGGAAAGAGAGGGAAAAGGAATTTCGCAACCTTTTAGCAAATATTAGAGCAGCCGTAATTGTCTGACCCTCGCATGCTGCCCATTGTGCGCTCTGTGCCTCACACTGGACACAACCATTGTTCCCTGACTTCTGCCCCCTGCCCATTTCCTCTCCTTTTTTTGCTGCCTTCTTGAATGGAATATTGAATTACGCCTAATGGCCAACTGCTCATGCAGTTTGATTACAAAGACCCCTGTTAATAACCAAACTGGAGCATAAAGAACCTTTCTAATAAAAGTAAAGAAATATTTTAAATATTTGTCAGCCTTCAATATTTTGCCCAAAGTTATTAAAGAAGCCCTCGGCTATTGCCATTTGATATGCGAGTTGAACCCCTGAGGAAAATCAACTAGAAGTGAATTCCCTTCTCTCAGGGAGTCCGCTTTATAAATCGAATGATTTGTGCCCTGTGAATACTCTTTGTTTCTTTTACATATATAAATATTGATGTTAAAAATCAGTTATTGAAAGTACTCTATTAAACGATGGGTAAGTATGGTCTCCTGGACCAATGTTATCATTGGTTTGCCGAAACCAAGTGGCACAAGGTACATTAAAAAGTCCCAGCCGCAAGGACGCAGTCATAGGACGACAAAATTTATGCTTAAAGGATGCCACTGGATCCTTTGTGTGCGGGTGCTTCACGAGAAAAGAGTGGCTCGTTGAGTGGATCGCATGCCTTTTGTTTGATGGCATAATAAATATTTCGCCGGCCCTCGGTAAATAGTGCCAACAATGGAGACCTCTGCTCTCCGTGCCAATCCGAAGAGCAAACCTTAAGTAAAACCCAATGTCCGAGGAGTCCACACAAGCGGAAGTTCAATATGTTTGCATAGGCCGAAGGACCTAGGTCCTGGACAAAGGTGGACCCGGGGGGTGGGACTGTCTTTTGTCAAAGCGAGCTCAAAGACGACTGGCTTAAAATCGCTTTTTTATGTGCCATTGAGTCCTCGCTCTCGTGGTTTGTTTGCCTATTTGACTGCTTTTTGGCCCACGTCCTTTGTGGGCCAACTTGTGTTCAGCCCAGTGCGATTGGAGTTCGATCGCAGGAGGCGAGCAAAAAAGCCACCGCCTAATGGCAATCAATTAGTGAAGATTGAGCCCTCAACCAGTCTGTGTCTGCTCATAAAGGGCCAAGACTGCTGGGCCTTCTCCAACCCCTCTGTTGGGATTAACCCCCAGAAGCCGTTTACGCCGCTTCCGTCTTGCCTTTTTCCCGGCGCAAACAGCAGGGACGTAAAGGAGCACAAGGTGCTAAAGCTAAATAACAAACTTGTTTCGGTTGATTCTTTTCTCGGTCCTTCATCGGCATGCCTTTTTCAAATTTCCCCGCAAACAAAACACAAAGTTTCAATGACAATGGGGGCAGGAAGGCAGGAAGGAAAAGGCTACGCACACGGAAGTTGCCTTTCATTGAGGTTTTCGGCTCCTTTGCTCCTCTTCTTTATTTACTTTTACATTTTTTGTGTCCTTGTTGAAAAGTAAATGAAGCCGTGTTTGTTGAGGGTCTTATGCCATAATAAAGATAAATGATAAGCAAGTGATAAGACATTTTTTAAATAACCAACAAAAAATGGCAAAAGGTCGCAGTGGCAGAGTGAGCTGAAGATTATAAAAAACCGTGGGGCAAAAATGTTATATTGAGGTTAGGAAATTTGGGACTTGCACTTCTTAAATGGCACTGGAAATCAATTCTTTTTTATTGGTATTTTGGGGAATGAATGCAACAATAAAAAAATAAAAATGTAAATGTATTTTTGTGGTACACAAAAACTACAAAGTTCCACCACATTTTCCTCTTTATCACTTAACTCGTGAAGGATAAAACGCATCCCGAAAATATTTGGTAAACAAGCACTAATCCTTTTTGAATTTTCGGGACGCTTTCGAAATGACTTTTCAGCCATAAACTGGGCCAGCGTTTTGGCTGAACCGCAGAAAGCGGCTTACGTCAAACAAAATTCGATTATATACTAAAAAGAGCAATCGTGAGGGCCAACAAGAAAAGGGGAGAGAGGGCGGAAAGCCGGAAAATGCCTGATGTAAACAACACGTTAAAATAAAAGATGAAAACATAAAAATTGTCCTAATAAAGCAAATGTTTTAAACCTAACTGCCCGGGGCAATTAAGCGGGAATGCCGGGGCGGACGGAGTGGAAATAAAGTCAAGGAAGTTCGGGCGCACTGAGCCAATATCCGGGCCATGAAACGATGTTCCTTGCAGCGGCAGAGGCCGCACCAAATATTTGCCAAATAAATATCAAAGAGTCCCCCACCCCGCAGTCGTGTATAAATCAATTGGTTGTCGACGCCGTTACGATTTAACTTCCTTGATCCCCTGCGCTAAGCCATCCCCCACACTCCATACTCCACGGGGGGTGGTACGACTATTTTCCACCCTAGTTTTCCCGGCACGCGTTGAAAATACTTTGGGCCGAATTATGTGCAACATTCGATCTCTTGGTCCCCGCAATTTGCTCCTTGGGGGTTGTCTCGAGTTGGGGGTCTTAAATGTCTAATGTATTAATTCCGTCCTGCGGGGAGAGGGTGAGGCACAGCGATTTCAGTTTCTCATAAAATTGCAAATTTAGCTGGGAAAGAGGAAAAGTTTGCTCGGGGTCGTTGGACAAATGTCAAAATTTGTGGCTATTGATTTGGCTTCCTTTCTCGTTGACATTGAGGGGGTGGAATGCCTTGATTTAAGGGGAAGGAAAGGCCACAGGATGTGACGTCTATTCATACAAAGACATTTATAGACAAATTGCCAAGGGGGCTGAGGATATGGCGTGGTGTGGAGTGTGCGAGTGCATAAAATGCATTTTAATTTGGCCCCCCTCCTGATGGGGTGGAATTCGGCGAGGGTGCATCCTCAAATTGGGGTAGGGGTGCTAATGGTTTGATGACCATTAGGAATTCTAAAATTAAATTGCGCGAACGTAAAGTTTAGGTTATGGCAAGCAGAGGGAAATTAATATTGATCAATGATGTCATGGTGGGGGGTTTGAGGGTGACACAGAAATATTAATGGGCTCGAAAAGCAGTTGAACAAATTTGAGAGAATTTTTTCAGACAGATGCCAAG
>VNJV01014154.1:0-27263 GCA_008042635.1 Drosophila nikananu | reverse complement strand
ATTCGAAACAAAGAATAAGTTATTTTTTTCCTGTAAGCGACTCCATTAAGCTATTAAAAACTGCAAGACTTTTTCAAATTGGTCAACAACTTTTCGAGCAGGAATTTTCCAAAGTGGAAAAGTGCAGAAAAACCGTTTTTTGACCATAACTCAAGATTTTGAGGGTGTTAGAAGAATTTCAAACATGGTTTTCTGTTATATTCGACCTGCTTAACGATCTCTACTAGGTCACTTCAAAAGTTCTTTTACTTTTTTAAAATTTGTTACACTGTGTAATTTGTTGACTCGTTGTGGGGTCCAGATCTCTCAGGACCCAAAACAATTTTGAAATGTTGTTAACACTAAACGTAAGCCAATAACGCATCCTTCCTAGCTTTCTATTGAAAATACAACCGTAAATAAAGGGCTATTGCCGGTTTTTTTTGCGCAGTTTTTTCAAACCACTTACTCAACTTCCACTGACTCTAATCAGATTTATTCTTACATCAAGCCCAAATCGAACTTTATATTCAGTTCTACTTTAGACAAAAGCTCTATTCTTTTAGATCTTCAACGTGGTAAGCCCGTTTTTTCGGAAGGTCCCGATGGTAAACCTGGCTGTGTGCTTAGGTATTGTGCCGACGCCCTGTACAATCCCCTTCAGAAATTGTTTACCTTGTCCTTAGAAACCTCCCAATTTTTCCTTATTTAGAAGGATACATTTGTTATTCCTCTCCACAAAAAAGGTAGCAAATCGGATGCCAGCAACTTTAGAGGAATCTCTAAGTCGTCGGCCATTCCAAAACTTTTCGAGAAAATCATACCGCCTCATTTGTAGCACCTGTGTAGATCAATGACAACTAATCTTTTGGAGCTCACTTCCTTCATAGTTAAGGAATATATACCGATTTCAATAAATCATTTGGATTTGCTAACCATTCCCTTTTTGAAAACTGGATCTAATGGGATTTCCGATTGATCTTCTTAGTTAGATCTCAAGTTATCTGAATGGAAGAACGCAAAAGGTCGTCTTTAAAAACTCTATATCCATTGTTCTCAGGGTTACTTCTGGCGTCCCGCAAGGGAGCAATCTGGGTGCCCTGTTGTTTACATTATTTATCAAAGACCTGCCCAAAGTTCTGATTAACTCCAGAGTACTAATGTACACGGATGATGTCAAACTTTACGTACAATATAAGGACGCTTCCTGCCAGTCTGATTTACAGACAGATCTTAATAATTTTCAAACATAGTGCCGCATAAACTTATTAAACCTAAACGGCTCTAAATGCAAGCTAATGACATTCCCTCGCGTCGTTCCCAAGCTTGCGACTTACAAGCTAAACTGCTGATCTTTGGAAAGAATTACTATAGTCGATGATTTGGGTGTCCGCCTGGATCCTAAACTTGACCTTATTGATCATATTTCGTGCATGTTGAATAAAGCCAGAGGTGTGCTTCAATTTATTTAACGGTGGTCGAAAGAATTCAATGCCCCCTATGTTACAAAATCCCTATAGATTTCTTTAGTTCATCCTATCTTAGAATGTGGATCATGCGTTTGGATCCCGCAGTATGGGGTCCACAGTAAACACATTGAGTCAGTTCAGAAGAACTTTTTACTTTTCGCTTTACGTGGTTTGCACTGGGATCCACACCAGAGGTTACCCTCGTAATCTAGTAGATTCCTCCTAATTAACTTACCTTCTTTAGCTAACCGTAGAACCATGCTTGGCATTACCTTCATTTTTAACCTTAACCACGTTGACATGGAAAGTGCTGACTTGTTGGGTCAGTTTAACTTTAATGATACTACTAGATCCTATATTCCCTTAATTTATGCCACTGTAAACGTCTTTTGAAATACATGAAATCTTTATTGTCTTATGTGCAAATTAAAACGGTTTGTACATAATAACATCTTTTTCTAGGGGGGCGTCTTTTCGCTAAAGATGTCCTGGGTTGTAGAAGTAGAATTCCCACGGCGCAGGCGAAAATGTTGGAGTTGAAACAAGGCGGGGGCGTCGTGGCTTTATTTCGCTGCATACATGATACTAACTTCAGCTTAGACATATAGCCGTGCTCCCGCTTTACTTCGCTAAAGCGAGAGCGGGAGAACGACGGCGGCCGACTGCGGAGTTTGGATTTAACCCGAGCTCGGGGCGCGGGAGCGGGATGCTTCAAAAGGCCGAGGAGCGGCGGATGAGTGCAGCGGAGCGGCCGAAGATTAAAGGCGAGCGGGGAGAGGGCAAGCACTGGCACGCTTGATGGACAGTGCGCGGAGGCCCGAATAACGGGAGCGCAAAGCGGCCGAGCTTTCGGAAGCTCGGTGGGCCGCGGGGGTACAGTGGGTCCCTCGCATAATCAACATCAAACGTAGATAGCCTTCCCAAACTAAAAACTTTAATACTAACCCCCTTAGTACGCACACAGGCAAACAATCTATACTTTCAGTTATCATGCCTACTCACACCTTACACGAACAGGCACCTTACACGAACCGACCGGCATGGTTATGGGCTCTATCGAAAGGGCCATCAAATCTCGTCAAAACCAATGTAGAATGAAATTATAATATTTGTTGCACATGCAGGCATACCTGTTTTACCAAAGTACTAATTTTTCAACTATTTTTCAACTTTGATGGAATGTCAAAAATGAGACTACACGAGATGATGGGTTTGGCGTATGAGGTGTTGTTCTTGAATATGTTCTTTATCAAATTCAAAGAAGATTGGCTGCCACGAACTGCCATCCCGGATTTCCAAAGCAAAAGATACTTTCAACTCAGCGTAAACAACGGGCGGTTTCGAGCAAATTTTGCTACAAGCGCAGTACGAAATTGTATGGCGGGCATTTAGTTTTTCGTGTATTGGCGGCTTGTTTTTCGATTCCTGACTTTGTAAAAACTTTTAATGACTTGAAATGAATTTAAAATGATTTAATATTCTTCAAAAGTATTAAATGAAGTAAAATTAATTGATTACTTTGAACAAGAAGTGCATAAATGATTGAAAATTGGTCAAAAATTAATAAATTTGAATTATAAAAAAAAAAAATTTTTTTTTTGTTTAATATGTATTTTTTTTTTTGTTTTTAAAATATTAATTAAGCACCATGTTAGCATTTTCAAAGAAAACAAACGAAAAGTATTGTTCGAAATTGGAGAAAAATTGAGAAAACTGCCTCAAAAAGCATTCATTTTCAATTATAAAATCTATTATTTATCACACCATACAAATTTATGAAAATATCTCAACTGGTTCAAGAGTTATGTTTTTTGCAAGGCAAAAGTATCTTTCCGTCAACTGTGCGTCTGTCATTTTCTACGCAAACTAGTCCCTCAGTTTTGAAGCTATCTGAATGAAACTTTGCAGATAATCTTCTAATATCTTTTCACTACTACATATGTATTTCGGAACAGGCCGGATCGGCTGACTATATCATAAAGCTGCCATAGGAACGAAAGGAAATTTTTGAGGAAAAATATTATTATTAGTTCTGGATCGTATTTTGCAGCTCCTTCAAGGCTGCCGAAGATTCTTGTGAGATGGACTGCATGTTTAATATCTTTTTTAGTTGGCTGTTCACCAGCGCTCGCTTATTTTCGAAACGCTCAGATAGGTTTTTCCGAGCTTAGCGGAAACCATCGTTGGCGAACTGGAAACTAGTCTTGGCATTTAAACAGAACAAATTTTCAACAGGGGTCAGCGCAGGATTGTCTATATAGACCGCTGTGAAAAGGTCTCAGAAAGTCGGCCAGCGAATATAGTAGACCGAGAAAATTTCCGTATCGCATGGAAGAAGCTGACAGCCAGACGAAAAGGAATTTTATCGATCTGTTCCATGAGTTGGGCGGCACACCTTCCGTAAATAAAATAGTCATTCTCGTATTTTGCCTTCAGAGTAGGTAAGGTGACTGCCTCGTCCTCTAAGCCAACTGAAATTAGCTCAGAACAAGCTTCATATTCTTTCTCGACCTTATTTCACAGAGCTCGGATTTGGTCGAGATGAATTTGACACGTATATATGGATGGACTGGGTGCTGCTGGGTTTCAGACTTTGGAATCGAAGTGACTCAGACGCTCACAGATCAAAATAAACTTATCTAAAATGGAAGACGTCATTCTGGCTATTTAAAAAACGAACTGGATTGTTTGTTTATAGAAATATATTTTGTTCGAAGTAATTATACGTGTCGAAGCTGGAATTGGAATTTAGAAACCAAAATGTAGGCAGGAAAGTCAGAGATCCTGATGACGTCGGAACGGATATGTAAAATATAAATATTTCCTCGATATATATATTGCGTGGCTCGGACGTGGAGCTTGCTTTATATTTTAGTTGAAAATGAGGCCCAGAAAATTTAGAATTTTTACCGGAATCCAAAATAAATCAATAAATAAACAATTATTAAAAAATTATTTATTGCTTTCCCATGCAACAATTGCAAAGCCGGAAAGGTGGAATTACCTTTGCTTTGGTTCGGCCGAAAAACTCACAGTTGCCGTCGGCAAAGCAGTGCATTCGCAACGTAATACTCGCGAAGGCGGAGAGGTGGAATCAAAACCTTGGCATTGGTTCGGCCGAAAACTCAACGTTGCCGTCGGCAAGGCCGTGCATGTGTAAGGTACGCAAGAGAGGCAGAGAAACACAGCAACAACGCTGCAGAAAATCAAAACTTTGAACAAAAAACAATCGCGGTCCCGCTCGTGTGGATTTGTAATAATGTTTTGTTTGAATGTTTGTTGTTTTTGTCTCTCTTCTAATTTGTATTTATGTATATATATTAGTTTCGTAGGCGAGGAATATGGCGACACACAAAGCGGAGACGAATGGAAAATTTCGGCGGACTAGGAGCACTATTAACTTCTGCCGTTGAGTCGGGAAAACTCTCTCACAGAAAAAGTCTTCCAGCAGTGCGAACGAAATTGAATTTTCGGGCCGTCAGCTATCAGTACATGATACTAACTTCAGCTTAGACATATAGACTGCGGAGTTTGGATTTAACCCGAGCTCGGGGCGCGGGAGCATCAGAGGGCGATAATCGCGGATGCTTCAAAAGGCCGAGGAGCGGCGGATGAGTGCAGCGGAGCGGCCAAAGATTAAAGGCGAGCGGGGAGAGGGCAAGCACTTGCACGCTTGATGGACAGTGCGCGGAGGCCCGAATAACGGGAGCGCAAAGCGGCCGAGCTTTCGGAAGCTCGGTGGGCCGCGGGGGTACAGTGGGTCCCTCGCATAATCAACATCAAACGTAGATAGCCTTCCCAAACTAAAAACTTTAATACTAACCCCCTTAGTACGCACGCAGGCAAACAATCTATACTTTCAGTTATCATGCCTACTCACACCTTACACGAACAGGCACCTTACACGAACCGACCGGCATGGTTATGGGCTCTATCGAAAGGGCCATCAAATCTCGTCAAAACCAATGTAGAATGAAATTATAATATTTGTTGCACATGCAGGCATACCTGTTTTACCAAAGTACTAATTTTTCAACTATTTTTCAACTTTGATGGAATGTCAAAAATGAGACTACACGAGATGATGGGTTTGGCGTATGAGGTGTTGTTCTTGAATATGTTCTTTATCAAATTCAAAGAAGATTGGCTGCCACGAACTGCCATCCCGGATTTCCAAAGCAAAAGATACTTTCAACTCAGCGTAAACAACGGGCGGAAATTTTTGAGGAAAAATATTATAATTTTGCCATTTTTAACATATTTTGAGATAATTTTAGATTGTATTTTCATTTCGTGTTGTTCTAGATTTCAGTTTTATTTTTATCAAGATCTGACTACTATATCATACTACTATATCATATATAACAATCGTAAATTTGGAGGAAAAATAATAACTTTGCCAATTTTGAACATATTTTCATAAAATTTCAGAAATTTCCATTTTGTATAATTCTTGAATTTCGGGTTTAATTTTACCAAGATCGGACTACTATATCATATAGCCACCATTGAAACAATCGGAACATTTTAAGGAAAAAATTATAACTTTGCAAATTTTCAATAGAATTTAATAAAATTTGATAAATGGCTATTTTCTATTATTCTTTATTATTCTAGGATTTCGGTTTTCATTTTATCAAGATCTGACTACTATATCATATAGCTGGCATAGAAAAGGAATTGGATTCAATTATAATGAATGAAGGCTATACAAACTTTGTGCCAAAGCACAATGGGGCAAAAGATACTCATACTACACAAAAATTTTTGATAACAACTGATCGTATCGACAGGTAATAGTTCAAAAGGGTTGAATCCAAAAAATTTTTCAAATCTGTTCAGTATTTTAGAAGTTTCACGTGTGCAAACTGAACCTTTTTTGGGTTGCAAAAATATCAGGTAGTTTTTAAGACTGCTTCAGACTTTGGTTTCGATTTTTAGGTAAAATATGGTCATATTTCAAAGATGTTTAAGCGAATTGTAGCTAAGCAGCTTGCCTTTCTCACTCGTAGCACCATCAGTCAACACGGATTTATGCCAGGACGATCGACTACCACAAACTTTGCTGTGTTCAACCATTTTTGCATTAATGCCTTCTCGAGCCATAAGCCAGTGGATGAGTGTACACAGACTTTGCCAAAGCATTTGACAAGGTTTGCCATAGCGCACTACTGGCTAAACTTGTAACAATAGGCTTCCATTCATTAGTGATAAATGGGATAAAATCTTACTTAGATGGCCGGCAGTATAGAGTGGTGTGCAATGATTATTCATAAGGCCGCTTTAAAGCGACGTCAGGGCTTCCTCAGGGGAGTGCTTTGCGACCTTTTCTTTTTATTCTATAATTAAATGACATTGGCCACTGTTTTAAGAACTCTGAATTTGCTGACGATTTAAAAATCTTCAAGTCGGTGAGTTCCGTTTTGGATAGATATATACTTCAGGATGATTTAGCGAGAGTTGGAGATTGGTGTCTTCGAAATAAGCTTCCCTCGAACCTCGCCAAATGTTTCACAGTGACTTACAGCAAAAGCCCAACAACTTTCCTTTTCCCTACTCGTTTGATTCCAGCCTCTTTACCTGACTTGGGAGTTATGTTTGACGCCAAATTTCTCTTCTTCGATCACATAAACTACATTGTTCCTAAGGCATATGTTATGTATGGGTTTGTAAAACGAAATGCTGCTCAATTCACTGACCCGTATACCAAGCTCATCTTATTTTTTTTTGTGAAGTCTAAGCTTGAGTACGCTTCATTTATTTGGAACCCAAGCGGGGATATACAGTGGCTCACAGCTTATTTCAACCAGACCCAATCTAAAACTTTAAGAGCCTATAAAAATGGAATGGGATTATCAAAAAAATTTTAACGCACGATCCTTCCCTCATATTCTAAAATATTATTTCCTTAATTAAAGAATTTTTAATTAATTAATTATTTTTTTTTTTTTAATTTATAACAAAAAAACTCCGAAAAATAAGGTCACAGCTTATTTCAACCAGATTACAACCAGATAGTTTAAAGTTTTCCAAAGTCCCGTTAGTTAGCCAAGTAGCGGGCCTTCTTTTTTATGTGCATTGGTCAGTCTATTTCTATTTCTGTCGTTTAGTGCATCAAAAAGCAAAATGGGACCACGCACTACGATTGAACAACGAGAACTCCTTTTAAAACATTTCAAGGATGGAGATTCGGAGGAAAATTGCAAAAAATTGTCGGATTAAGTGATTCCACTGTCCAGAGCATAATACATCGCTTTGTCCATGCACCATAAGGGAAGAACGGCGCCCAATAAAATTTTCAATTCTACTGACGAGCGCTACATCGTCCGGAAACTTTTAGTAGCACTGCCCCACTTTGGGCGCCAATTAAATTAGTTAGTCGGGATTTTAATAAAAAAATGTATTTTTTATTTCATAATTCTTTAGTGAGTTTTTAATTATTAGGAATTTATAAGTTCTTATATTATGATCGGATGACCGATCCCTTTTTATCTCCAAAATCGACTGACTCCTTAAGAATCGTTCTTATCCTCGAAACCTCGGCCAGGAGCTTTTCTTAAAACTTCTGAACTTTTGATCTGTGTTTAGATTAAAAGCTTTGTTATGAAATTGCTTCACTGAATTGTGAAATTAAAATCTGTTGACCAATGCAGATTGCAGAATGAAGCGCAATAAGTTTTTTGTCAGCTAGAGGAGGCTGTGTTTACGTTAAGATGGTCTGTTTATCCAAGTGGCCAAGCTGTGGACCGGCAACGGCTTGATTCTCAAGACTTGGTGGGATGGTTTGGAATTGTTTAAATAAACAAACTTTGAGAACAAGGAAAGTCAATTGTTCAGATTGGGTTTCGAAAAGATGATTTGGAATTGTTTATATAAACAAACTTTGAGAACAAAGTCAATTGTTCAGATTGGGTTTCGAAAAATTGTTTATGAATTGGGCAAGAGCCCCTGAATCATGGGTTGGATAACTTGCATGGTTATGGTCTCTATCGAAAGGCACATAAAATCTCGGTAAAACCAAGGTTCAATGAAATTAAAATATTGGTTGCACGTGCAGGCATACCTGTTTTACCGAAGTACTAATTTTTCACCTTCTGTTACATATCCATATTAGATATTGCTTTAAATAGGAATTAATTCAGGAATTCGAATTCTCGTTTATGTTGTCTATATCTATCGGAGCACAATGGCGCAAAATATACAGATACGTTGCAAAAATAAAAATTTTAATGTCATTGCATTCGACAGGTAATAGTTCAAAAGGGATGAATCCAAAAAAGTATTCAAATCGGGTCAGTATCTTAGAAGTTACACATGTGCAAAGTTGAACCTTTTTTGGGTTGCAAAATAAGCATGTCGTTTTTTAGAAAAATTCAAACTTTAAGGTCGATTTTTAAGTAAAATATGTAACCGACCGATGGTTATGTTCTCTGTCGAAAGGGATATAAAATCTCGGTAAAACCAACGAATAATAAAATTATAATATTGGTTGCACTTGCAGGCAAACCTGTTTTACCGAAGTACTCATTTTTCACCTATTTTTCAACTTTGATGGAATGTCAAAAATGTTATTACGCTTTATTATTGGTTTGGCGTATGAGGTGTTGTTCTTGAATATGTTCTTTATCATATTCAAAAGAGATCGGCTGCCCCAACCTGCCCCCAAGAAATTCCAAAGCAAAAGATACTTTCAACTCAGAGTAAAAAACTCGCGTCTTTGATCAAATTGTGCTACGTACGAAATTGTATGGCGGGTATTCATTTTTTTTGTATTGGCGGATTGTTTTTCGATTCCTGACTTTGTAAGGACACTAAATGGTTTGCAATGCATGTATAATGATTAAATATTGTTTAATAATATTAATGTAAAATTGAATGATTATTTTGAACAAAAAGTGCATAAATGATTAAAAATTGGTCTAAAAGAAAAAAATTTAAATTATAAAATTTTTTTTTGTTTTCTTAAAAATATATATTTATTATGTTTTTAAAACATTAAATATCCACATGAGCCTTATAAAATTCGATACTGCTGCATGGTATGATACAACCAGAAATGTAGTTTCCACGGTTCCGGCGAGAGACACACAAAATTTATCCAGAAGGGAGTCGTCATTCCGAAGCCAGATGGATGTGCACCTCAGAGTACGGCGTAGTATTTCGAAAATATAATTTCAGGTTGGGGATGTCACAATTTAAGGAAGATGTATTTTTGTATTGGCGGATTGTTTTTCGATTCCTGACTTTGTAAGGACACTAAATGGTTTGCAATGCATGTATAATGATTAAATATTGTTTAATAATATTAATGTAAAGTTGAATGATTATTTTGAACAAAAAGTGCATAAATGATTAAAAATTGGTCTAAAAGAAAAAAATTTAAATTATAAAATTTTTTTTTGTTTTCTTAAAAATATATATTTATTATGTTTTTAAAACATTAAATATCCACATGAGCCTTATAAAATTCGATACTGCTGCATGGTATGATACAACCAGAAATGTAGTTTCCACGGTTCCGGCGAGAGACACACAAAATTTATCCAGAAGGGAGTCGTCATTCCGAAACCAGATGGATGTGCACCTCAGAGTACGGCGTAGTATTTCGAAAATATAATTTCAGGTTGGGGATGTCACAATTTAAGGAAGATGAAGAAGGCTGCGCGGTTTCTGGATGGGCGGATGTCATAACCGGATTAATTTTTGCAGAGTTAGTTGATCCTAGGTGCGGCTTATAAGATATAGGTCGAATCTTGATTGACTTAGTAGTAACATCCAAATGACTCGATGTGTGTAGAGAACAGCCAATATAATCACTTAAGAGAGCAAGGCATGGAGTGAGCTGCAGTCCAGAAGCAATAACATCAGACTGCGCCGGCTGTTCTTGTTGATGTGCAAATACAGAGAGACGGTCAAGGGAGCATGCAAAAGTCATACGAGAATTAGGAGCGTCTAACCAGCCAGCACATAGCATCCAAAAAAGGCGGAGAAGATCCAACGGCGAAACCAAGCAACGAGTACCATCTACACGGACGATGAAAGCAACAACTCTAGCCAAAGTTGTTGATGCTGCGGGGGCGGTGAAATCGTGAGCGAAACAGCAAAGGCATCCAATCCAAGTCTATGTCGAATATCGCACAATGTAATGTAGAAATGTCGACGTTTTTTTTCAAGCTTGATGCAAGATAATGTTTTAGCGTCAACTTTTAAATAAGAAGAGGTATAGTATAAAACAGCCTCGGGCTCCGTAGTCGCATTAAACTTGCCGACATGTAGAAATTTGATGCTAGGCAAAACATGGAGAGCATCCGCAGCGGGCGCAACTCCAACGACGGTTTTTTTTATTGTTGTTTTTGTTTTTCTTCTTCTTATGACGAACTTTAATAAAGTCGTTTCTCTCAGCATTCGGAGGTCGTAGACCTTGGCCCTGGACCGACGATGAGGAAACTGCGGCTGAGTATGAATGTAAAGCTACCGTTGCATTGGCGTCTTCCGTTTGGCGAGACCTTAAAGTGACATTGGTATGTTCAAATGAATCGCCTTTGGTGGGAAAGGCTTCCGAAAACTTGGAATTTAGATTCTGGTACAAACACTCCAGATCTTTTATTTTACAATCGAGCTCATCGATTTTTGAATGTTAGTCATTGGCAACAAAGAGAAGCGCAGTGAACAGCCTCCGTGCAGCGGAGCTGGGCTGCCGAAACTTCTGCATTAAACTCGGCACACAACATAGCAAGAATAGCACATGAGACTGATCTTCTTTAAATCTTCTGTTTTGTGATTAATAAAGCTCCCGTTCACTTCGTGTGAATGCAGCTATTCTGTTTTGTGCATTTAATTGTTATTATTTTCACAATTTAGATGTATTCGCCTTGCATTTTTTAATAGCCTCAAACTATTTAATGAGTCTCCTAGGCGCAAAAAAAAAACGCAACTGGTCTGCAGCATCTCAACAACCAGCGGCTCCCAACAGCAGCCGCTCTCGACACAGCCACCGACCTCAGAATCAAGTCAAAGAGTTCTGAGATCGAGTGGTAATTCGGTATCCTAATCTGTTGCGGGAGTGACTGTTCCGTAAAATTCGTTTTGTCCCCAGGGGAGTCTCAAATATTTACCCCTAAAAGCCCCGTCAATTTACCTGTTCAGGGTATCAGGCCCGGACTACCGGCCGATATTGGCAATGCAGATAAGCAGTCTGCATCGCCGAAAGCCCTCATAGCTATACCACCTACGAAACATATATTTACATTCCTCTCCATCTCCTATCAAAATGCAAGAGGCTTACGTAGTAAGCTTCCCAAATTGTATTCTGATAGTCTCTCTTTTGCATCTCAGGTTATTGTGTTCACAGAAACCTGGTTAAAGGCGGAGATTCTGAGCTCCAAAGTTTTTCCAGCTGTGTTCACGATATATCGGCTGGATCGGCCTATCAGACGTGGAGGTGGTGTCCTCATAGCGGTTGACTCCAGTTTCGAGGAGTGCAACGATGTTGAATTCCTTTGTGTGAAGCTATCAGTCAATGGTAGCCCCATTCTCATTACCTGTTCCTACATTCCTCCTATGTCGGGAAATTCTATTTATTGGAACCATCTTTCCGCTATCCAGATGGTTTCTAATCGACTTTCGGATAAGGATAATTTAGTAGTTCTTGGTGATTTTAATATCCCAGGGGCTATTTGGTCCTCAAATAACTCCACTTATTCACTCCATAAATCCACATCTCACGATTTTATTGTTGGCTTGCTCGACATTTCTCTGTCTCAAGTCAACCATGTACGAAATTCCCTAGAGCGCTTGCATGATCTCTGTTTTGTCTCAGATCTGGCCAGAGTCAGGTCAGCCAGGGTGGCGCCTTTGGCGCTTCCCGAATATCCCTATCATTCTACTTTCGATGTGACTCTCGACATTGGGACTGACTTTCTGAATATATCTGACTGTCCAGCCAAAAAGTTCTTTGTTTCGCAAGACGGACTTCGAACGGCTGAATAACTTTTTATCAGATTTTAATTGGTCCGATTATCCGGCCGTGGATATTTTTTACAGTGCAATGAATTCTTCTTTTACTGAATGTGCTCTGTTATACTATCCGCCAACCTCAAATTAGGCTCCTTGGTTTACTAAAGAGTTGAGTAGTCTTAAAAACAAAAAATCTAGGCTGTATACTAAATATAAACATTCCTGTTCTAACTCTGCCCTATCCCTTTATTTATCGCCTCGGTCAAGATTTACCGTGTACTCAAAGGATACTTTATGCAGTGGATACATGCTACATGCAAAGCCGAAAAGTGGTTTATTGGAGCAGTTGAAATTAACGTTTGGAGATGTCGAGTCGAAGGCCGTTTTATGGCGAAAATTTAAGGCACGGACTTGGACTTCGACCAAAAAATTCGCCGAATTTTTTTAAGAGAAGTGTTGTCGAGATGTCAAAATGGAGGAGAACGAGTTGCTCGAAGAGCTCGTGGAGGGCATCCAAATAATAAGTCTCCGCAAGCAGGCTAAGATCCAGTGTTTCGACAGCCCAAGAAGTATGTTTAGAGGTTTCGCAAACATCAGGCTTCCGGAAAAGGCACCAGTGATGGCAAAATTGACTGCAGCAAATGCGGTTGACGGAAGCAGCGAGACTAGTTGCTTTAATTGCAATGGAAAAGGGCACTGAAGCAGAGAATGCACCAAGCCCAAAAGGTCACCAGGCTCAGGCTACGGATCTGGAGCGAAGGATCATCGGATTGCGGAGTGCCCGCAAAACAAGAAGAAGGCGGAAAATAATTATGTAAAATTGTTAAAAAATTTTTTTTTTCCAAATCCGAGGCAGCCAAAATTTACGGAATGCTTATAGATTCAGAAAGCCCAGTTTCATTGATAAAACGATCGTACGTACCTGCAAATGTAAAATTAGAACCACTTAAAGAAAGTTATTGCGAAATTAATAGAAGTTTATTAAAAAGCTTTGGTAAAATATTATGTTATATAATTGTAGTGGCCGATGAATCTATGGGCTGAAATTTTGGTATGGACCGAGACTTGTGGATGTTTGCAACTTAAAGATTGATTTAGGAGCGTTAAAAATGGTTACGGTAGAGAGTACTGAAATTTATGAAGGAAAAGGCAACTTTGAAAGAGCTTTCCAATAACTGTATGGAAATTAGCTACTCAGAGAATAATGCTGAGAATCAAGTAGGAAATTTTGGAGGAAATTTATGTTGTGAAAATTTAGGAAGCTTTGATAAAAGAAATTTAGGTTCATATTCAGGAAAAAATTGTTTAGGCCCAAATTTAGGTAAAAATGTAGGAGGAAGAAGTTTAGGTGCATGTTTAGGAAGAAATTTAGGAACAAACTTAGGGGAAGAAAGTCTAGGTACAAGTTTAGGAACAAGCTTAGGAGGACATTGTTTAGGTGCAAATAGTTTAGGTAAAAAATTAGGAGATTTGATAATAATATTTTAGGTACAAGTTTAGGAGGGAAATGTTTAGGCACATGTTTAGGTGATAATTGTTTAGGCAAAAGCTTAGGAGGAATAAATTTATTTACAAGTTTAGGAAACAGTTTAGGTAACAATGTAGGAAATAACAGATTGGGTAAAAGCTTAGAAAAGACCGGTGTAGGTACAAGTTTATGGTAGAAATGTTTAGGTACATGTATAGGGCATAACGGTTTAGGTACACATTTAGGGCAGAACTTTTTATAAACAAGTTTATGCCAAAATGGTTTAGGTACAAGTTTAGGGCAGAACGATTTAGGTACAAGTTTAGGTACACACAGATTAGGTGAACAAATAGGAGGAGAATTTTGAAAAGGAAATATTACAAATAAATATGTTTGGAAATGAGAATGATGAATTAGTGAACAACATTGGGGATCAGGTTCCTTATGCGGATAAAATAAAGCTAATCAAACTGTTAGAGTCGATATATATTTATGTACGAGACCGGAGATACTGAAAAAGAAAGTGAAATTAATATAATATAATAAACCGTTACGTTGTGCACCTCGGAGGCTGTCGTATAGTGAAAATGAAGCGTTGCAGAAAATGTTAGACTAATACTTAGAAAAGGGTATTTTCAGAGTAGTAGGTCTGAATATGCTTCGCCAATTGTATTAGTGAAGAAAAAGACTGGGGAATTTAGATTATGTATAGATTATAGAAGGCTAAAAGGTTATGGTTAAAGATAATTATCCTATCCCCTTAATTGATGATCTTTTAGATAAATTAGTTGGAAAATCGGTTTCTACAAAATTAAATTTGAAAAATAGTTACTTTCATGTTTTTGTAATCAAAGATTCGGTGAAGTATGCATCATTTACAAAGCCATTAGGGCAGTTTGAGTTTTTGCGAATGCCATTGGGATGGAAAACGGCACCGCAGGTATTTTAAAGATTTGTGACATGACATGATACGAGAAAATAAGGTTATAATATATATGGATGATATTTAATTGTGTTTACGTGAGGGGACCATTGTACCCGCTGCCCACCGAGTTTCCGAAAGCTCTTGCGCTCCCGTTATTCGGGCCTCCGCGCACTATACATCGAGCGAGCCAATGCTCGCCCGCTCCCCGCTCCTCTGCAATGTTCGGCCGCTGCTCGCACTCTTCCGCCACTCCTCGGCACCTTTCTTGTCAGCGCTCGCCCGATCTGGGCTCCTCTGCATCTTCGGCCGCTCCCCCGCGCTTCGCTCTATCCCCCTCTGATGCTTCAGCTCTCACCTCCTCATATGCTCCCGCGCCCCGAGCTAGTGCATCGGGTCAATGCCGAGTTCCGCAGTCGGCCGCCGTCGATCTCCCGCTCTCGCTTTAGCGGAGTAAAACGAGCGGAAGCACGGCTCTATGTTTAAGCTTAGCGTTTAGTCAGTCTTATGTATGCAGCGAATTAAAGCTGATGCTAAACCCGATTGATTCCACGACGCCCCGCATTTTTACTCCAACATTTATTCGCCGTGGGAATTCTACTTCCACTTCCAGGACATCTTTAGCGGAAGGACGCCCCCCCCTACAAACATTGGTCTTTCGAGCCGGATACGGATATCCTTCCGCCCATCTGCCAGCAGTTCCTGCCATTTTTTCCGCTAAAGATAAGTACATGACCTTACTGTCCCCTTCTTGTTGCCAATCTCCAGCAGTGGTCCTAACATTAAATTTAGTTCACACTGCTGCAAGATTGTTTATGACTTTTACATGTCAACTCCACATCCGAGAGTTTTCCCGACACAATGGCATAGAGAAAGTTACAGTGCTCCAAGTCCGCCGAAATTTATAGTGCTCCTAGTCCACCTCAATTTTTCTATCCGTCTCTGCTTTGTGTGTGTCGCCATATTTCTCGCCGTTCACTATTCCCCGTGTACATCAACTTGAAAACGGTCGCGGCATATGTGCGTGTGTGCACCCATACACTCACACCTACACGCTTGCTAACTTCTGCACATAGTTGGGTGCAATATTATCTCCGCGAAAATTTCCAAGTGAAAAGTGAAATTATGTGGTGAAAAAAAGGCACAATTAATATCGGCCAACCGGTGTGCACTACATCGGAAGTTCCCTGTTCGCCGAACAGTCCGCCGCGATAATAATTTCTTTTGTGCCAATTTTCTCCACATAATTTTTCTGTGCTTTCATTTCAAATACAGTCCACTTATCGACGCTCCACTGTGCCAACCCTGGTTTTGTACCAGGGCGTCAAAATCAAACATGTGTTCAGCGCTTTATTTTACATGTGAAACAATTAGAACTTTCGCAAAGTTTAAACGTCTGTAACTATTTGAAATAAAGTCTTATAATTATAATTTTTAATGGAAAATCAAGATCCAGTTATGTTTAATATAAATTGTATGTTAGAATATTTTATTATATGTTAATTGCTTTATGTGTGTCTTGTGTTGTTGACCGTTTTTATGTTTATAATTAAACCCATGTGCTCGTCTTTTATGGAATATAACTTACACTGCGCCAATTTGCGCCAAAAAGTAAATATGTTGCGTTTCAAAAAAAATTATACAGTTTTAGTGAGTATGATTATCATTTGCGCATTTTTGCAAAAATTTAATGTGTTTGCAGGTGCTTTTGTGCTCTAACGAAAGTTTCTAAACTTCATTTTAATTTATAATTACATATGTAACATTAATAAATATGTTTATAACTTGAAAAAAATATTATATTGTGTCATATTATTTCTTAATTACACAAATTTGTTGTCAATAGAGGCTTCTCTGCAATTTACTGACTTTACAATTACGTATACGCCATGTTGTCTTATTTGGGCGGAAAGAGAGGCGTACCCAAATTCGTCAAACATTTTTTTTTAATGAGCGGGCTATAAATATAAGGTACGTCAAGTTTGAGCTTCCTAACTTAATGTTTTTAGTTCTTTCCAAAAATTTGGACATTTTGCCCAATGTGCAAAGTTACGACTTAACCGATGCAGCATCCGCGTTGTTGTTGTTTCTGTTTTTTCTTCTCTTGCGTCCATTGCGTATGCAATGCTTTGCCGACGGCATAACAGTGTGCTTTTCGGGCAAACCAAGGCCAAGGTTTCGAATTCCACCTTTCCGGCTTCGTAATAATTACGATCGAAAATAGTTTATTGTTAGGTATTATTTTCTATATTTTACTACGGCCTCTTTTTCCGAGTAAACTAAAATATAAGCAAACTCCACGTCCGAGCCACGCACTTCATATATATATATATATATATGTCCATTTGTATTTACATATTTGGTTCCTAAATTCCAATTCCAGCTTCGACACGTATAAATAATTAGAAGCAAAATATATCTATAAACAACCAATCCAGTTTGTTTTTAAATATCCAGAATGACTTCGTCCATTTTAGATAAATTTATTTTGATCTGTGACCGTCTGAGTCACTTCGATTCCAAAGTCTGTAACCCAGTCCCAGTCCCAGCAGTCCATCCAAATATACGTGTCAAATTCATCTCGACCAAGTCCGAGCTCTGTTGAATAAGGTCGAAAAAGAATATGAAGGTTGTTCAGAGCAAATTTCAGTTGGCTTAGAGGGCGCGGCGGACACTTTACCAACTCTTAAGGCAAAATACGAGTATGCCTATTTTATTTACGGAAGCTGTGCCGCCCAACTCATGGAACAGATCGATTCGATCGTTTCTAACGCAGCTCAAATCCAACCCGTTCCGCCCCAAAATTCCTTTCCGCCTGGCTGTCAGCTTCCTCCGTGCGATACGGAAATTTTCTTGGGAGATTATATTCGCTGGTCGATTTTCCGAGACCTTTTCACAGTGGTCTATATACGATGCTCCTGCGCTGACCCCTGTTGAAAAGTTATTCTATTTAAATGCCAAGACTAGTGGTGAAGCTCATTCCATAGTTTCCAGTTCGCCAACGATGGTTTCCGCTCAGCTTGGAACAACCTATCTGAGCGTTTCGAAAATAAGCGAGCGCTGGTGAACAGCCAACTGAAAAAGTTATTAAACATCTCACAAGAATCTTCGGCAGCCTTGAAGGAAATACGACCCAAAATTCCCCTCACATCCCTAAATTTGTCCGTCCTTCCTACGGATAATTGGGATAGTCTCCTGGTGTATGTGTGTTCCACGAAGCTTCCAAAGCAGACGCTCTCATTATGGGAGCAGTCCTTAAAGAACAAATGAGAAATTCAACCTGGAATGAGTTAGATGCCTTTTTGACGTCAGGCCTAGCGACTCTGGGCATTTTCCGCCAAAACCAACCATTGTTAACCCACCCGCCCACAAACTCAACTCCAACGAAGCCAGGATGGTTCCGGCTTCCAAAAGGTGTGACCTATGCTCCATGGGAAATCACTCCCTGCGTACTTGTCCCCGTTTCCTGACATTCAGTGCTGATGATCGCTCAGATGTCGTCCGAAGAAAGCAACTCTGCTTAAGGGGACAGAAATAAACAGGTTTTTACTGATTTTCTTTGGACGTACGGTGAAAGTTCATTTATTTCTGATTATTGTATTTTAAATAGTAGTAATTGAACTATATTCTGTGAAATATTGGTTGAAAAATAATGAAAATTTACCGAATGGCAGCGTTCTTCTCAAATCGATGTTTTTTGAGTCGGTGCACTCTGTATCTTAAAATCTATTCAACCGATCGTTCTCAAATTTTTTACAGTATTTCCTTACATAATTTATAAGGTAACCCTGTCGAGATTTTTTCGTTTTTGATTTTAATTTTTTTATTATTAACAACAATAGTTATGCATTTTGGCCAAAAATCGGTATTTTAACTTTCAAGTCTTGAAAAAAAATCAAAAATTAAAAGAGGGAAATAAAAATTGATGGAAAAACTTTGGTTATTTCATTTCAAATGATCCACGGCTAAGGTAAGACGTGCACCGCAAAATGTATTTTTTCTGAGGCGCCTGCGAAGAATTGCTTCCATTCGGTCAATTTTCAATATTTTTCAACCAATATTTCACAGAATATAGTTCAATTACTACTCTTAAATGTACAATAATCAGAAATAAACTTACTTTCACCGAACGCAAAAAAAAAACCGGTAAAAACCTTTTTTTTCTGTCTTCAAAACCCTACCCCCCTAGAAGCAGACGTACCCGAGGTACTAAGTCCTACCGTAGCCGAGTCTGCTCGGAATCCATCCGCTACGGAGAGAGCAACGGAATTTCGCCCAAAAGCAGACGTTCCCGAGGTACTAGTCCTACCCTTGCCGAGTCTGCATGGAATCCGTCCGCACCAGGGAGATTAACTCATCCCTAAGCAGCTTCGTTATCTCTCCGGAGCCTGCCACCAGCCATTATAAGGAAGACCATGTTGCAACTCGAGTAGTTGCAAGGGGGGGCGGAATGTTTACGAGAGGGGCCCATTGTACCCGCTGCCCACCGAGTTTCCGAATGCTCTTACGCTCCCGTTAATCGGGCCTCCTCGCACTATACATCGAGCGAGTCAATGCTCGCCCGCTCCCCGCTCCTCTGCAATGTTCGGCCGCTGCTCGGCACTCTTCCGCCACTCCTCGGCACCTTTCTTGGCAGCTCTCGCCCGATCTGGGATCCTCTGCATCTTCGGCCGCTCCCCCGCGCATCCGCTCGATCCCCCTCAGGTGCTTCAGCTCTCACCTCCTCATATGCTCCCGCGCCCCTTCGATCTCCCGTTCTCGCTTAGCGGGCGGGAGCACGCTAAGCTTAAACATAAAGCCCCAGTGTTAGCTTTATATGATTATAGGGATGAAGTAGAGCTTCATTGCGATGCAAGCGCGTTAGGTTTTGGGGCTGTATTGTTTTACAGAAAATAAGATAGGAAACTGCATCTGATATTGTATTTTTCAAAGAGGTCCACAGCAACGGAAGCTAAATATCACAGCTTCAAATTAGAGACAATAGCTTTCATCGATGCTCTTAGGCGATTAGGATATATCAACAGGGTAAACCTTTGAGAATTGTTAAGAACTGTAACTCTTTAACCTTGACATTGAATAAGATAGAGTAAGACCCAAGAATAGCAAGGTGGGCTTTAGAATTACAAGAATTTGATTATGAATTAAAACATAGGGCAGGAAAACAAATGCAGCATGTTGATGCACTGAGCAGGTGTAACAATGTTATGATAATTGATGCACATACATTTGAGGACAATTTAATAATTTGTCAGTCAAGAGATACTAAAATAGAAGAATTTAGGAAAATTTAAAAAAATGGGTAGCATAAGTGGTTTGAAATGAGAAACTGTGTCATATATAGAAAGCATAATAACAAAAATATATTGTTTTATATACCAAATCGAATGGAGCAACTTTTGCTATACATGCATATACGAATTATGACAAATTGGAAGGGATAAAATGTTAGATGCAATTAGAAAAAGTTATTGGTTCCCGAACATGAAGGAAAAGGTTTGTGAACACATACAGAACTGTTTGAAATGTACTGTTTCCCCTAGAGTTGGAAAGGGAGATGGGTTGCTGCACAGTATACCCAAAGGGAATAAACTATTTGAAGTTATTCATATCGATCACTATGGGCTCGTAGACAATAGTAGATCAAAGAAACATATTTTATTGGTGATTGATGGATTTACGAAATTTGTTAGACTTTACACTACAAAAACCACGAACACAAAAGAAGTTTTGAGCGCGTTAGCAGAATATTTTAGGGCATACAGCAGGCCAAGGTGTATCATATCGAGGAAGTTGTTTTACATCAGCATTTGAAAACTTTGTGGAGGAAAGGAATATAAAACACATAAAAATTGCTACACCACAAGCCAATGGTCAAGTTCAGCGAGTAAATAGAAGTTTAGGACCGATGATTGCAAAACTGACAGAACCCGAAAGAGGATAACACTGGGATATAGTACTAGAAAAACTAGGGTATTCATTAAATAATACATTGCATAGCAGGATTAAACAGTTTCCCAGTGAAACTTTTTTTGGAATAGCTCAGAAAAAAGATGTTAGTGATGAATTGAAGGAGAAGTTAAGAGATGAAGAAAAATTTAGAGCAGAATTAGAAGACGAGGATGAAATTATTGAAGAAAATAGGAAAAAATTTAGAAAAACTTAGACACAAAGCAGAGGGATACCAAATAAAGTCTCAATTAAGAAACGAAACATATTACAATGCGAAAAAGAAAAATAATTCGGAACACAGAGACTGTGACTATGTTATGGTGAAGAATTTTTATAGCACCGCGGGAAACATTTTGTTAACCCCAATGCTTAATTTGATCGAGAACTTGCACAGATATCACCCTTTTTTTATATTCCCACACACTGTGTTTAAAATTCGTGCAAAAAATTTTTTTTTTAGGATTTGTGGCATCCTGATGAACAGTTGCAAGTGAATCTATTAAGTTGGTATGCAAAATAATCAGCATTCATTAAACGTGAGAAGGAAAATATAGGAAAGAACGAGGAAAGTTTTTATCATGCAATATTACGAGCTAATTCTACTAGCAATACAGTTTTGAGACGAGGGAGGGTCTCAATGCCCTCTATACTGTCAAAGAGACGATTGTAATCGGCACATAAGACCCTAAACGGTTCATGTACCTCAAACTCCCTCCTACAGTGATTTATTGCTAAGGGGATAAAGGTTCTAGATGTTAGTCGAGGAACGTGGAAGTTGAGCTGTCCTAGTAAGTAGGGGCTCTCTACGGCCCCGTGAATTAGCTTGTGCAGATAGACGACACCAAGCATTGTTCTACGGTTAACTAGGGAAGGTAGGTTAATTAATAAAAGTCTACTAGAGTAAGACGGTAATCTCAGGTCATCATCCCAGGGTAAGCCACGTAGGGCGAAAAGCAGAAAGTTTTTTTGAACAGATTCAATGCGGATAATATGAACTCCATATTGAGGACTCCAAACGCAAGAACCATACTACAAAATGGGACGAACTAACGAAGTAAAGAGAGTCTTCGTTACATTAGGAGAATCTAATTCCTTTGACCACCTTTTGATGAATCCAAGCATGCCTTTGGCCTTGTTAACCATGGACGAAATATGTTCTGAAACGAAAGCTTAGGATCTAGTCGGACACCTAGATCGTCAACACGAGTTATTCGTTCCAAAGCGCATTCATTGATAATATAAGTTGCATACTGGGGAGTGACACGTGAAAATGTCTTCAGTTTGCATTTGGAGATGTTGAGGTGTAATAAGTTAGTACGACACCATGCTTGAAAGTTGTTAAGATCCGATTGTAAGTCTGACTGGCAGAGCTGTCCTTATACTGCAAGCATAGTTTAACATCGTCAGCGTACATAATTACCCTAGAGTTGGTTAGAACTAGCGGAAGGTCATTGATAAACAATGTAAATAGCAGTGGGCCAAGATGGCTGCCTTGTGGGATGTGACACTGAGAGAGTTGGATAGAGCATTATTTGAGAGAACAAATTTTGTTAGTTGCTGTCGCGGTGCGATTTTTATGCTTAATTTGATCGAGAACTTGCACAGATATCACCCTTTTTTTATATTCCCACACACTGTGTTTAAAATTCGTGCAAAAAGTTTTTTTTTTTAGGATTTGTGGCATCCTGATGAACAGTTGCAAGTGAATCTATAAAGTTGGTATGCAAAATAATCAGCATTCATTAAACTTTTAGCTTACAGAAAAATTTGAGAGAACAAATTTTGTTTGTTGTTGTCGCGGTGCGATTTTTAAAAAAGTAATAAATGGGGAGAAATGAAACACATCGAGTGGGCAGATGTAAAGCACGGCAAGTCTCACAATTGTTGAATACAAATTTTATAAGAACAATATATGAATGATATCATTTAAATAAATTTGAAAAATGTAAATTTGAGAAGTTTAAACCCTTCAACAAAGCGTTCTTCAAAACTCCCCAATTTAACCTATTATTTTTTCTGAGGAGTTTCACATTTTGTTCAGTACTTGTTGATACTTAAAAAACATTACAAAGTGTAATTTCTGTAATCGTAATAAAGAATTTCGATCAAACAATTTTTTTTTTGTTTTTCATAGTAGTGTTTCATAACTCCCCACGATTTTTGAAAACTGAAAAAAGCAGTGTTTGGCGAAAACGAGCTAATCCATCTTTGATGTCAGTTTGGTTTGGCAATTCACAGGTGAGCAGCGATACAAAATCGTTGAATTTTATTTCGAAAATCAGAGGTCGTTTTTGAAAGTGCACCGTTTGCTATAGGCGGTATTATAGGTCCGTATTTCTTCAAAGACGACGAAGAATTGAATGTTACCGTCAACGGGAACCGCTACCGAGCCAAAGGTGCGTGAGAATGGTCTAGAAGACATTTGGTTTCAACAAGACGGCGCAACTTGCCACACAGCCCGTTAAACCATCGACTTATTCGGCGAAGTGTTCGGTAACAGCGTTATCTACAGAAATGGTGCCATGGCCTTCAAGATCGTGCGATATTACACCATCGGATTATTTTTTGTGGAGGTATTTGAAGTCGTTGGTCTATGCGAACAAGCCCACCCCGATTCCGGCAACATTGAAAGAGCTATTGCCGACATACAGCCCCAGATGCTTGAAAATTGGTCAAAATTGGACTTCCATGATGCAGTTTCTGAAAAACTCACGTGGTGGCCATTTGCCCGAACTTATATTCCATCAGTAATACCATCGAACTATCTTTCAAATAAAAATAAAATCTAATCTCTACCGCCACCTGTGCATTTTCTTTCTCAATTTAAAAACCAAACACCCTTTATAAGTCGGAACTGGCCGGAGAGGAAGACTATATCATATAGGTGGTATTGGAACGGTTGGAAACGTTTTAGGAAAAAACTATAATTTAGCCAGTTATTAACACATTTCAAATAATTTAAGATATGGTCATTTTGTATTATTCCTAAAATTTCGATTTTACTTTATCATGATCGGAAACAATGATAACTTTTTTAATTTTTAACATATTTTCATATTTGAGATATGGAGATTTTGTATTATTCCTGAAGTTTGTTTTTAATTTTTTCAAGATCGGACTACTATATCATAAAGCTGTCATAGGAACAATAGCAGAATTTATAGACAAAAAATTAAAACTTTGCCGATTTTTATACCTATAGTTTGTTGTATTCTAGAATTTTGGTTTAAATTTTATCAATATCGGACTACTGCATCAGAAAGATGCCAATCCATAAATATACAATATTTTAAAATACTTCCTAACTGCAAGGGTATTTAAACTTCGGCTTCTACTCAAACACTTAGCTATTTTCCCTTTACTTCGAATTTTGTTCAAATATAGCTGCCAAAATAAACGTGATTGTAATAAGATTATTAATATCCGATTTATTTGATTTAAATCCTATTTCAGATTAAATTTGGGAACTCAATCCAGTTTTTTCTTTTTAGTAAGGGAAAACAAGAAAGGAAGCTAACTTCGACATGCGGAAGTTTAAATACCCTTGCAGTAAGTAGAAGAAGAAGAAAAATGTTATGACTTTTTCGTTTTCTCGGGTACTGACCTAAGATACATTTTGCGAGAGAAAAATGTAGCGAACGAGAAATGTTGCGAACAAACTAAATAAATTAATAAATATTCCTATGGCAGCTATATGATATAGTCGTCCGATTCGAATAAAATTAAAACCGAAATTTTGGAATAATACAAAAATGCCCATATCTCAAATTTTATGAAAATATGTGGAAAATTGGCTTTTTGTTTTCCTAAAAATTTTTTGATCGGTCCTATGACAGCTATATGATATATAACAGTGAGAGCATATTGAAGACTATCTGCAAAGTTTCATCCAGATAGCTTTAAAACTGAGGGACTAGCTTGCGTAGAAACGGACAGACCGACAGACGGACATGGCTAGATCGACTCGGCTGTTGATGCTGATCAAGAATATATATACTTTATAGGGTCGGAAATGTATCCTTCACTGCGTTGCAAACTTCTGATTAAAATTATAATACCCTGCTAGGGTTTAAAAAGACAAGAAATACACAAAAGTCCATGTTTTGGTTGTACTTACCGTTTTATTTCCGAGATTCCTAATACGACAATTGAGATGTCCTGTTTTTCCAACTAATGATGTAACATTTTTTGTTGCAGAAGTATCAAAATAGGGACCTCTGTCCAAACTCCTACTCATTTTTAGAAAATATTCGTCCCTTATATTAGTTGTTTGAGAAACTGACATTTTCTGAGGAAAATTTTGTGACAACGTGTTCCCGAAAAGCACTGCAATACAAAAGAAAGTAAACATACTGCAGTGCTTATTTTAAAATACTTACAAATAGAAAAAAATATCCGAAAAGTAATAATATTATTCATTTTTATTAATTTTTTATTTAAACATCGTACAATAAACTGGACTTTGTTTATTAAATATGTTGTTTTAGGGTTTTATAATTGACATGCGCATAACGCATGCGCAATACAGTAGACACACATTTATTAACATATGTATAAAAATTGTTTTTGACACGAATAAGTATACACTTTGCAAAATGAAAACTAAATAAAAACAAAAAAAAAAAGAAAGCTAATTTCGAAATGCTTTTTTTGTTATCGAATTAATTATTTTTAATGACTAAGATCATAAGAATATTGAGCCAATGATTTACATTGATGATATGCTATTGGATGTTGGTCGGAGTTCGTTTAATGGTCAATGTAGAAGCATAAATAAGTTTTTTTTTTAAATCAGGGTTTTGACTTCTTAATTTGATAAACAATCGGAAAAAAGGCGCGACGTCAGTACCTTAGTTCATTAAGGGGGGAACTCTGGAAATAAATTTTAAAAAAATCGATTTTTATTGTCTCAATCGACAGGTATAAGCTCTAAGAAATCAGTAAAAAAATTTCAAAAGCCTATTGTCAAAATTTTTTAAGTTATGCCATTTTATAGTGGTTGCCGCCCCGCGGTGAAGCGCACTGAGCAAACTTTAAACGGCGTTTTCTCAAAACCATGTTTTTTAACTCGCCTTACACGATTACAAGAAAAGTTGTTGACCGATTTTCTTCATCCAGTCCTTATTTTAAAGAGCATAAAAAAATGCCCAGGATAGACTAAGGGCGTAAAAATAATGTTCGCTAAAAAATACATTTTTTCTTTGTAACACTGATTTTTATAGTAAATGTTCGAATTTTGCAAAGATTGTAGTCTATCCTGTAAAACAAGCCCTCTCGAGTAAATAAATGTTTGGTTTAATATTTTCAGATGAAAATTGCTACCAGAATCGTGTTTGCCAATTTCGATGTCAGCGGTAACACGTCTTACGGGATCGACCAAAACTCCCTAATTTTTGATGGCTGATGGCTCGCAAATAAAGCTGTCATTTTTTCACGAGACAGTGCAGTAAACGATTATGCAAATCAAAATCGTACCGTGGTAATCGCATATTTTCTTTCGACTCTTCGAAGCTGCATTTCCCAAGTTCACATTAGAATATGTCTAATATCTTTTAGGAATGTTAATTGCTTAAAATTTGCTATTTTCTAATGTTACTCAAGTCTAAACAAATAATTCAAGAACTTTTAATTTTTTGCCAAAAATTTTTGTTTGGACAAAAATAAATTTGTAAAATTTGAGGGTAAAAAGGTTAGCCATTGCGGTCACACATTGCATTGAAAAGGAAGAAAGGATAAGGTCACCATAGGATTTTTATTTTATTATAAGCGACATAAAAAATACACAAAGTTTCAGCTAACTTCATTATTTGAATTTTTTTCCAAAAATTTTTGCATTCTGCGCGATAAAACGGACGTGAGCATTCCACCGAAAAACACTCACTTCACCCTGGAGAGTCAAAAGCTGCATTCACTCCATTCCAAAACAGGCATGACGTCTTTCACATAACACTTGCATTCTCCTTTAGATTCGCTACCCACAACGACATGAATGAATATTCAGGTGTTCATCTTAGAAAAGCCGTATTTCACAGAAGGGGTGTGGTGGTGGTGGGGGTTGACCTTGAGAAAAGAAAGTTCCTCCCTCCATTCATAACTCTGTAACGGTATGTTTCTGCACTCAGGAATAAAGCGCCGCACACAAAAATAGTACCTTGCGACGCACAGTGGCAGTTTAGATACTTTTGGGTTGCAAAAATCATAACTCTTGAACCAGTTGAGATATTTTCATAAATCTTTTTTTATATGAAAGGTAATTTTAATACCTTTCGATTAAGTGGTCATACTATATGGTGTGATAAATAGTAGATTTTATACTCGAAAATTAATGTTTTTTGCGGCAGTTTTCTTAATTTTTTTCCAAATTCGAAATGTACATTTCACTTTTTTTCTCTGAAAATGCTAATATGGTGCATATTTAATGTTTTAAAAATAAAATAAACATTTTTTTTATATAATTCAAATTTCTTCATTTTTGATCAATTTTCCATCATTTATGCAATTTTTATTCAAAGTAATCAGT
>VNJV01014149.1:0-30989 GCA_008042635.1 Drosophila nikananu | reverse complement strand
CAGGGGGGGGGGCCTTATCGCATTTATTTATGCATATGCAGTGATTTGGCCCCAAAATCACAGTCAAAAAAGAGAAAAAACAAGAAATAGCAGCGCATAAAACAAAAGACTCAGAGCACAAACTTGTTTCGCTGGCCATCGCGCGGATTGCAGGATGTAGGGCCCGAAAAGTGGCACAAAACAGGAGGGGCACAGTGGATCGCGGGATCGGGTGGACGATGGCCATGGCGATGCATCACCAATGCCGAGGCACGCTTATCAGTAACCTACACTTAAAGTTAATGCATGCCCGCCAGGACCAACCAGCAAAGATGCCGATCCACTGGGCTCGTCTGCGTCTGCACTCAGCAAAATTTTCCCCTGCACGCAAAACACCCCTGATGTAGGCAAATTAAGGTTAATGCTGTTTAATTACAAGTTCAATGTCCCACAAAAACCAAACAAGTTCTTACTTTTGATATAGATATTTACTAGAGGGAGGGGACATGTGTGTTTTAATCATAATCATCATGTGCTCTTAATGAATTGACAAGAAAATTAAGTTAAAAGAGTGTTAATTCAATAGTTATTTAATCGATGTTTATTATATATTATAGTATAGTATTGTTTATTGACAGCAATTTAATTTAAAGGCAAGACATGCAGGATTTTACCAACGGACTCGATACATTTTAGCTGCTAAGATGTGCTGAAATATATCTTAAGCTAAGGAACTTAAGTGTTTAATAAATATTATTATTACAAGGTTGCTGTAAGCCTTTAATGATAGAGCAAAAGAGACTATACTTCCTACAGGACTAGTTTTCAGACTAAATCTTTAAGTGACATAACATGGTAGCTCTCATTTTATTTAGGTATTCAAGTATTTACTTTCACCTACTTTGTCCGCTTTTCTTTTGACCTCTTCAAGAAAATCCCTTTTCCCTCCCCCATTTTTCCCAGTGCAACTCCTCCTTGTTATCAGCGCTGGGCCTGGGCTTTTAGCAAACGCCGACGCAGGCCGCTGGGAGAGATCGGCGGATGCAGGCGGGATGTCAAAAGGCAGGCAGAAATAAAATCGAAAATGAATGCGACTGGCCAGATAAGCCGGCGAATGACACAGAGCGACAAGTTGACAATCGGTGGCCCAGGGAGGGGCAGGGAATATGTCCTCATTTGGGGTCAATGGGGAAAAGTAAGAGAGGAAAAGAGGAAGGAAAAAGGAGGAAAAACGAGGGTCCGAGCAAAGGGTAAGCCACTCGAAGGCATTCGACTTCTGACCAAACTCGAATGCAAATCGATGCGGCAATAAAACTATTAAGCCATTAGTAAGCCAAACACGAGTACAATGCCAGAAAACAAACACGTGCAGCAAGAGAGATGCAGCCGCAGCAGCAGCAGTTGCAACTTGCAACAGCAACAAGCAATTAATGCAAATGTGGAGAGCAGCCGGCAGCCAAATCGAGCAGGAGGCAGGCAAGGCACATCGAGATCAAGACAGCAGACGTATCCCAGCGCGGGTAGAATGTTGTTGGGTCTCCTGCCGCAGTAACCGCAACTGCAGCAGCCACAGCAGCAACCACAGCAACATCCACAAGCAACAGCAACATTGTCTGCAAGCCTGACAATACATGCCGAGGTGCAAACTAATTGAAATCATTACACTAGTAAAAATGTTAATTCAATTAAAATGCGCGCAACAGCCACGGCAACACCGCAGTCGCTGCAACTCGCGCTGTTAGTGACCCACAAGTTGCTGTTTGCTGGATGCTGGTTGCTGCTGCTGCTGCTCCTGCAGCAACTAAGAGAGATATCATCGCAACACACTGCCTGGCTGGAGCTGCTGCTCCTCCCACAGCACCTCTCCTGTGGCCACCACCCCCTTTGGGTACATCAGCAACATGTTGTTAGGTCAGCAACGGCAGCAGCAGCAGCAACATCAGAAGCAGCCACAGCAGCAGCAGCAGCAACAGCATCAGCGAACACGAACAACTCTAGGCCATTGGCAGTGCGGCATGCAAATGGAAGCTGGGAGCCGGAACCAGTCTATGACCGAATGCTTCTATTACTGGGAGCATCTGGGATTTACCTGAATGCACTGATAAATAAGGGTAAAGTCTTCTACTCTATGTTCGTTTTTTGGTAAAAATTAAAAAGGAAATAATTGTGACAAATAGGAAGAAAAAATTGATAAGAAAAACAATGATAGAAAAATACACAAAAAATATAACAATATCAGATGAATTATATTCAGATTTAAGTTCACATAAGAATAATGATTGATATTCAATAACTCAAAAACTAAATATTAACTAAAAGATATTGAGATATAAGAAATATTTACAACTTATAGTTTCCAAGGTCTTCAATTGGGAAATTACTATGGCATTTGAAAAGGTTGCTTTTGACTTCGTATTAAAATGTTAGATGCTAATGGACATAAATCAATGATTAAATTTATTTTTGAATTATATCTCTGGATTAATAACTGAAAGTAATTATAGATCTTTCCCATTACCATCTCACATTTTAATAAGAATAACATTTAAATATATTTAAAATTTCCAAAGTATTTATTACTTACATAAATTTAATTTATTAACGGAAAAGAACTTAATACATAAACTTATTGTTTAGATCAAATGAAGTACGTATTTAGAGGTTGCCTATAATTCTAAGAGAACGAGTAAAGCAATTTTACCATTAATTATATAAAATTAATACTAGAAATATCTCTTCTCTATTTTCCCTTATTGTTTAGATCAGTTGAAGTATGTATTTATAATTCTGAGAGAACAAGTAAAGCAATTTTACTTTTAATTATATAAAATTAAGGCACTACAAATATTTTATTTATATTTTCCCTTGTACCTCTAAGTACTATATATTATTTAGAGTAAGAAGTCCTTCCCCAGAGTTAAATTGGGCAACTTTTCCCGCATTTTCCATGTGTCTAAGACTGCATAACATATGCAAATTTTAGACCAGAAGTTGGCTGGCGCTTCTGCTGCTTTGTTTTTTTTGAATTCATTGCGAGCTGAGGGCAAGGGCTCAGGATTGTGATCGTTATTCGAATCGGATTCGGATCGGGCTCTTTCTCTCCAAAGGAGATTCTGGGAAGAGTGCAGCAGAGTCGCATTTCCGGTTGGACAAGTAGCTCCATAACAAATGGCCCGGCTGAGAAATGTTTGCCAAGTTGTTTATACTGCCAATAAAAGGCAATAAGTTAATTTCACACAAACACACACACACTCTGGGATACAAAGTGGAGTCGGAGTTGGAGTTGAAGCTGGAGTTTTAGTTGTAGTTGGAGTCAGAGTCAGAGTCAAAGTCGAAGTGGAGCTTTCTAACCGTTTTATGGGGGAAGTTTGTTGCATTGGCCATAAATGAAATCGAGTCCATAAGCAGAGGCAGGCAGACAGCAACTGTCTCTGCGCCGAGGTGTGAAAATGCTGGCCCCTATTTGGAGCAGCTTAACACATTCGATATTATAACTATTATTAATGCATTTGCATTTTTATGGGCCGATCGATGCTCTCGATCTGGATAGAGACGGCGCCCCAAACGGAAGCTCCTCCAGATAAGGCAGCAAGAAACTGACTCCACTCTGCTCCGCCTTGGAGTGAATGCTCAGGCATATTCATCACGGAATCACGTCGTAAATGGGGTCCCCATTAACGATAAACAAATTCTGTAACAGAGCTGCTCAGACTCCGACTCCACCACTCCTCCGATTCCCAGAGCCATCTCGCAGCATATCCATCGCAGCCCATTCATCCAGCAATAAAATGACATATAAAAAAACACTTAAAATATTTTCAATGAGCGATTTTAATGGGCTTTCTGGCGGTGGTCCCGGGGGATCACCGGCTGGCTCACTGGAAGACTCGAGCTCTCGGCAAATGGCGGCTGCCTTAATGCAAATGACGGGCAACTGGGCAACCAAACTACTGGTGTCGATATAACAATAAAACGCCCCACGGCACGCCCTACAAGACACAAGCGGCAATGCAGCCTCAGCCGATCTCCTGGATCTCCTCTCAGATGGGTCGGAGTCGGGACCGGGAGTCGGATTAAATAAATGCCAGCGCGGTGCCGCCGAATCGGCGAAACAAAACAAAACTGCCAAAAAGGCAACCGAAAACGCTGCCAGAACAGGCAATCCTTCGCCGCGAGAAGAGGAAACTGATCTGACAGATCTGATTGTAAGCATGCAACAAAAATGTGAGCCGTTCCTTGCCCGTCCCAGTCCCATTCCCGATTCCCTGCCTGCTCCATCTCCGACTCCATCTCCAACTCCATCATGTTTTGTGGGCTCGCGTCGGGCTTAAGCTTGTGCAATTTAGTGATCAATCATAGCGGGATGCGAGCAACGGAGCAGAATTCAATTTTAGTGCGAATGGCAGTTTGTTCTTCGGAGTTCTCTCCCTGCTGCAACATCAGCAACATACGTACAGCAGCAAACATTCTGAGGCGGCGGCGGCAGCGGCTTCCACATGCGACTCCAGAAGGTGGAAGCCATAAATCTTGGCAACATGAGAAATGACTTTACCATTTGCCATGATGAGCAGCCAGCCAGCAGCCAGCAGAGTCGCTGGGAGAAATGTTAGGAAAAAAAGCTTAACCCATACAGCAGCGAATGTTTGCATACCGCAACTCTAATTTTGAGGGATTTGCGTAAATTGTAAATACGTCCGCAGGGATTTGAGTCAATCAGCATTTTCGATGGCAATTAGTTGAACGAAGAATTCAATTCTCAGAGCCGAAAGATGTAACTGGCCGCCAAGTTGCCAGTCTTTAGAGATGGGTAACGAGTGACGGAGCAGAAGAGTTATAAATCTATACTCAATTAATAATATTCTAAATTTTTTAAATACCTTTCTGATTTGTATTAAATCTAAATGCTAATTTTAAAACTGTTTACAAATAATTGTACATGCCATTTAAAGTGAAATACCTCAACAAGCTTACTAAAAACTCATCCCATCTTGGCCAGTGTTGGCTCGATCACTGCTCTGTTTTGGCCATCACTGATCTCACATCATCCGCAGCCGCTCCTCTGAACCTCCTCCGATCTTCATCTCCATCTCCATCGCCATCTCCATCTCTCCATCTGGACCGTGCGCAGGTCATTGGCGAGGTGTCTCCTGCTGCGAATTAATCGTTTTCGATGCTGACTGCGGCCACTCACTTGCTGTCCGGGTCTTGGGCAGCCCAGCTCTTGGCTTCCCGCTCCCTGCTCCCTGCTCCCAGAGAGCCCAGCTCCCATGGCTGATTAATATTTTGCCAGTTCAGGAGTTGGAGCCAAGTCGAATCCGAATCCGAATCCGAATGCGAAGCCGTTGCCAGTTTGGCATCTTGTTAGCAAGTGGCCCGTCGTCGTCTCCTTGCCTGGATGCACTTTTGCATATTTCGTTTGTTTGTTAGCCGAGTGCCTCCGTCGTGTGACCAGTCGACCTGCTCCTCCCTGCTCCTGGTTCCCCCTGGTTCCCCAGAGCTGCTTGCCCCCCTGCGTGGAGTGTATTACGAGCATTGCCGCAAAAGTCCAAGTTCAAAGCCATATTTGAGTTGGGAAAAAATCAATAAAAAGATCGCAAGCTGCGATGGCACATGCGTGTTATTTCCACCCAGTCGAACCTAAGCGAACCGTGGCGATCCGGGGCCTTTCTCATAATGAAATTATTGCCAAGTGATTGAAATCTATTTATGCTAATTTACGTGTGCGCGGGCCAAAGGAGCAGCAGCAGCAGGAGCAGGAGCAGGATGGGGAGGAAGGCCTAGATCTGTACCTGGTAGAACTGTTCCAAGGTTGTGCCGATTGCAACACACATTTCCGCATTTCTGCACAGCTGCAACAAATGTATTTCTTTTTTATTTTGGGCGTACCGCCCACCAAAGTGCAGATATACTGGACCACAACAACGACTCCGCTTGGACCCGATCTTGATTAGAAGTGTTTGTGGTTTGCCCAGAGCTGAGAGCTGCAAGCTGAGAGCTTGGAGCTTGGAACCCCGAGTCTCGAGCCGAAGCCGTTGACAATTTTCAATTAAAATGAGTTGGGGTTATGTGTCCGTCTGTCTGAATGTGTGGGCGGATTAACACACACACACACTCTGGGGCAACGCCTAAGCCCATGACTGACACTGGCCCCCTTCTTGACTCCACTGTGAATAGATATTTAAGCTCCAAATTGTCATGCGGCTTATGTGTAAAGTTTGTTTCGCTCTTGACATTTATTTGGCCGGGCTTTCCGGACCCATTGATGCAGATCGCAGCCAGCTAGGGCGGTTTCAAGGGTTCTAAATCGGATTTAAGATTAGTTTCCCTAAAAATGCAATATTCATAAGGTAAATATTCAAAGAATAAATGGTTTGTTATAATATAGAGGCGAAAAACAACACATATTTTGTACTTTTTGGTTTTTGAACTTATTAAAGCACTTAATATTAAATAACATTAAAAAGATAGTAAACATTGCTTGGATTTGGCAACTTAAATGCATGGGCGTAATGCATCTTATTGTCATATTGTCTTTGGCAACACTTGTGGGTTATAGCAACATGTTCCTAGCAACATTTTCCCTGGCTGGCCACATAGCAACCTCGCAACATTTTTTCGATCATTTTGCCATGTGCTAAGTTTTCAATATTAAAAGGTATAATTATTATAATAAAATACCTAATAATAAATATAAAATATCTCCTAATAGATTTCAATTTTCTCGTAAACTGTTCCAGGTTACTTAGGAAACTCCTAAACCCACCCTCGCCAGTGTCGAATACCTTCAATTGTGCCTTAATTTTTTGAGGGCTTGGCCATTAAAGTCGGCATCCCCTGCTCGAGTACGGGATTAGAGAGCGAGGAGGAGATTGAAGTGAGTAGGGGATTGCCTTATCCAATTAGCTGAAACATTTCAGATCGCCAGTACAACGAGCGTTGTTGCCACATAAAATGCTAAAATTACAACAGTATCAGAAACAGCAACGGTAATGCTAATGCAGGCGACAAAGAAATTCGAGTTCCGATTTCAATGCAGTTAAAACGCCGCGGCAAAGGGGGAACTACAAACAGAGAACTGAGAACCAAGATTCAGGAAACAGAAAACAGGTTCTCCTAGCGCATTTTGTGGATATATTTTATTGTCTTTTGATGTGCTTTAAAATCCCGGAGCCAGCGAGGCGGAGGATCGATAAAATTTATCGATGCTGGTCTAGGTGCGACCCTCGACTGAGAACTACAGGCGGGAACAGGTTCCCAGGTTTCTTCTCCACCTCGGAGTCAGAGGCATGGCGACAATTTTAAGTGCGAAATTAAAAGTAAAACAAGCGATTAACATAAATTTCCAGCAAAGCGCTTTAAATGCTGGCGCGAGAGAGATGCAGATGCAGATACCTGCAGATGGAGGAGAAGGAGCTGCAGATGAAAATGCTGAGCCAGATGAAGACATTGTCGATTGCCGCGGCTCGTTAATGAAAACTAATGCAATTTATTGAATATTATTATTTAATAATGTCACAATCTTATCGCGAGGTGAAAGGAAGTGCCGGTGCTGGACAGGCTCCTTAATGAACTGCCTCCGGGACGAGGGCAATTAACGGAGTCGCTCGGAGGAGCTCGCTGGGTGAGAAGATAAAAGATCGGGCGAGTGGCAGTTCATCCACTTGTTAGCCGCCACACCACTGACCCAAATCCATGCGGACTCCCCACGTCCAGCTCACTCGCCCATCCATCCATCCATCCATACCCACATCTACAGTAACACAGCCCGACCACGACCACATCCACTCCCTATGTGGTCGGGGCCAGAAATGCATTATTTATGTACGTTGCCCGAAAGTCGGCAATTTGGCATCATGACATGGTCCAGCGTCCGAGTTCCGAGGCCCAGAAACTGGGCTCTCCGATGATGCACGCCTGTCAGCCGCCTGCCAGTCACCGGAGAAATGAGAAAGGGCCGAGTCTCCGAGTCTCCGTCTCCTGGCTTGCCAGTTTCCCAGTTCCCAGTGCTCAATGCTGCTGGGTTCTGGTTAGCGTTTTTTCCCTTTCCTGTTTGTTTTAGCGCCTGTTGTGACAGCCGTCTGCCAGCTTTTTGGCACTTGAAATGGCCAAAACGCTGGCCAAGTGTCGGGGGACTGACACGGCTGATAAACCGAAGCACACTCATTACGCACTGATCATGATCATCGCGGCCTGTCAATAGTCGCAGCGATCTAGCCACAGTGGAGGGTTCTTCTATAAGAGTGTAAACCCACCGAGGTAGGGTAACTGGGTTTAGAGGAGATAGAGGAGAGTGAGTGGCCTTGGAGAAGTGATTCCTCTTTTTAGTCTTAGGCAAACTTATCCTAGTCTTTTTGCATTGAATATATTCCTTATTCTTTGATCCCTAAAAGGTATAATAATGATCATATTATCACGTTCTCACTATCCCATTATTCATTACTAGAATGATTCTTAGGGTACTTAGTGATCAGTGATCTTTAGCCAACTAAGACAAGTCCAAAGAGAACTAGAACCGAGACAGCCACTACAATTGCTGACCAAACTTGGTCCGGACACTTGCAAACTGTAAACGTTGTGCGAGAGTTGAGACCCAGATTGATGGCCAATGTCAACCGATACGATGAACGATTCCCGGGTTCTCACAACTCGTCGTGGGCTAATTACGTTCTAGACGTTCTGGGGGGGAGAGCAGGGCTCGTCGCAATTGAAAACATGAATCCATATTCAATTCCCCGCAGCTCGAGTGGCTCGAGAACCTCGAGGCTCGCAGCGTTCTGGCCAGTCTCCCAGCAATTTATTTGGCCGGGCTAATGAAGTCATTTGGCGGCGGGGCCGCAGGTTCAACGTGATTTGCCTTTGATTAGCATTGTGGCCCAATAAATTGTCTGTCAATCGCGGCGTGCCGTGTTTAGTCTTGGCCAGACTGGGCTCTGTTTAATGGCCAACCATTTGCTTTAGCCACGGCAAACATTTGTTTGGAGTTCTGAGACGGGCTGAGGCGGAGACGCAGACTGAGGGGACTGAAGCCCTCGATCTGGATTGCCATTGCAATTGGCGATTGTTCACGCCACGGCCAGATTGTATCTGGCGACTCAATCAGAACGGACACTGAGATGACGGACTGGACGGGGACAAAATTGGAGTAAATTTAAGTGTATATTGAGAGAGGAACCTTTATTAGAAGTGTTTTTTATATATATCTATTTTTAAGCCTGGTTTTTGCATGTAATTGGGGAAAGTTTATATTTAAAAATCGCCCTTAAATAACAGTTTAGATTATAATAATAAGAAATCTTACAGATTCTTCATATTTTCGTAAAGTATCTTTTATATTTCTCATTGTGTATATATAACGGAGTAAATGTAGGATTATCCTTTATTATGAGGGTTTTTAGTCGGAAAACAATTCTTGTATATTTTTAGCTTACTTTTTGCATGTATTTGGGGAAAGTTTATATATAAAAAACGACCTTTAATCGAAGTTTAGATTATAATAATAAGAACTTTTACAGATTCTTAATATTTTTTACATTTCTCAATGTGTATATATAACATATAACGGTTCCTGTTCACAGCTGGGTTCGATAACCCGACCTCCGCACAGCAACCACATTTGTATCTGTATCTTTCGCCGGCATCTGTGGGATTATGTAAAGCCCCCTCATCTAAGCTCCCCCCTCTTCCCCTGATACCAGCTCCATTTCCATTTCCAGCCTTGTGCATTGTTGTTTTTCGCCCTGGCCCACGCAATTGATTTGATTTTTGTGACACAATTGAATTATTTATTGGATTAATGCCCATACAGAAAGCGAGCGCAGGGAGCTTAAAGCTGAAGGCACTCGGCTCGGATCACGGCGGAAGTCGCTCCACTCCGGTCGCCAGCTCGACGGATGCCATCCACAGAATATGCAAAACAAAGACCCGGGAATGCTATTCACCAAAGGTCGGACATAGACGGCTCCCTGGGATGCCGGACACTGGGCACTTGGCAATTTGTTACGATAAGACAAAAGTGTCAAGAGCCGCGCATACGCACAACAAGGCTGTCAATTAAGGCGAGAAGAGCCGTTAACAAAGGCCCGGGGATCAAGAAGAAACCGAGCTTGATTTATGCTGGGATCCCAAGACAACCTGTTGCTCCACCCACGATTGATACATCCTAAAGGTTTGAGGGTTTATTTGATACCCTGCTATATATGGAGTGTTCCCTTCTAATGAAGCAACTAAGGGGGGATTATTTTTAGACGCTACCGATTTTGATGGAGATGATATTCTATAAGTTAATACATTCTAAAGAGAGCTCTTTACAAAAATAACAAGTGCTTAGAAGATCTAATAATGCTCTTTTTAGCATGGTTAAGAAATTAAGTAAATTCAGCTTAATAACAAAATAACAAAGAGGAATGAAAGAATTTTTTAATACAAACAATGTTAGTCAGGTTGATTTTTTTTCAAAATTTTATAAAACAGAAAATTTGGCTAGAAAATTTGGTTTTCTCCTGCGCCAAATTAACCCCTTCGGCTTGCGCTAACCTGCACAATTCTGTGCTTTACAGCACTCTGTTAATCTTTCTCTGTCCGTTCCTTAATAAAAGCTGCGCTTAGCAGAACAGTTCAAGGGCTAACAGCACTCAGTTGTAATTTTTAGTGTAGATAAATTCCAGGCAACCAGAAAGCCGATTCACATTTTCGACAAGTTTATATATTCTTTATCTTTTTCGTTCAAATTAACCGTGTCAACATTATTTCTTTTAAAAACACACTAATTCTTAATAATATCATCAACTTAGATAATAACAAATTATAAAAAATAGAAAATACTGTCAAGTTATACCTAAAAATCGCATATACCCTTTGATAGATCCGCGCCGGGTGGCGCTGCTGAATCATTTGCTCGTGGTTTGACGCGATCGCTAATGCCCAAGACAAACAATGAGTCGACCAAATATGAATGTGAAATTCTTATGCAAAATTACTTTATAATTTAATTTTTATTTGATTTTTGAGATTTTATTGATTCGCCGGACACTCCCAGGCGGCCTTTGTTCCCCCGCAACTCCAAATCCTCAGGCAGCTGTCTTTCTTCTCTCTATCGGGCCTCTAAATCTTGACTTTTGCCTTCTTTTTTTTTTGTATATTTTTGGTTGCTTGTTATTGGTAACCGGGCAACAATCCACAATTGATTAAAAATGTAAATTGTTTATTTATTTTAAACGATTTTTATCCACATTCGATGCCCGATGCCCTCGGTCCAGCTTTGTTATGTAAAGCAATTCTGCTGAGAAATATGAATGACTCTACGAATATGATTGTTTATGACGCTTTTCTGGCCAGAGTCCCCGCCTTGGGACAATGTTTGTCTTGCTCACGGATCGGGGACCTTTGGGCATGGATTAAGTCATAAAAAGTCCATAAAAAAGTTGTCGAAAAATCGTGTAACCTGACTATATACGCCATATGGCACACTATAGGCCATGTGGATATGGTGGTCGGTGCACATAAAAGGTTCTCTTTCGCCCATTAAATGCTGCGTCCATAAATGTCATAAACTGTTGATCAGATCGCATAGCTTGGCCCCGTTTTATGGCCTGATTGGGGTTCCACGGAGGAGGTGCCATCTCCGGAGCCATATAAATTTCACGACTTATCAGCCGCTGCCGGGCTACCGTTGACCATCTGAGTTGGTGGAGGAGAGCGGCGGAGGAGGAGAAAACACTTTCCACTTTGCTGTTGCACTTGAGAAAATCCAAATTGAATTGGAAATTTCAAATTTTCGGATTGGAAATTTCGAATTTAACGCTTTTCAAGTTGCGGCATTTGTCAAGTGGCAGGGATCGTTGTTGCCACAAGTGGAACAAATAGACAAGGCCCACAAGAAATCAAGGTGTGTGGCAGCTCAAGTGGCCCCCACAAATGCTCGATTTTTTAGTTACCCTGAAATATGATGCGGCGAATTTGGGAAATATTTTGAGGTCCGCTTTAATTAAACCCCCATTGTGGCCAGTGACAGGGGGTTAGAGTTAAGAGCCTTTTAAGAAAATATTTCTCGTTTAAACTAATAACAAGGGGATCTGTGGAAATTTTATGAAATAAAGAGAGGAATATTTAAGATTTAAAGTTTTTGAAATTAGCATATTTCTGGTTTTTTTGGGAGTATCTGATGGCCAAAAATATTATTGGTTAAAGTCGTTAAGGGCATATAAAAACATTGGGTAACAGAAGCTAATTTATTTTCTTGTTTAATATAATTTAACTAAAAATACTGAACTTTTTAACATTGTAAACATTCCGCTTGAGAGTTTAGAACTTGTGTTAAAGCTAAACACATCATAATAAATCAAAACAAAACACATCATTCATAATTCATAGATTTTGTTATCAAAGAAAAGATTTATGCATCTTCTGCGTGGGCTCTTTTATTTTTTGTTTATTTTAATAATATTATTTTCCCTCAATCTGCAGTTGTTGTTACCCCTTAAATGTTACCCCTTTGTGTTGATATTCCGCCAGTGGCAGTGCGTCCAATTGTGAAGCGTCAGAAGCGTTTAAGTCTCACTTGATTCACGGCCTGATGCGTTGCGACAAATGCATTCTCATTCGTTCGCTCCAAGCCCCCTTTTTTTGGGGGCAACACCTCGTCCAGGCTACCTCGTTTCTCCTCACAAACCCCGCCAGGAGAGACCACAAACAACAACCACATGCCGTGCTGGCCAGGATCGGAGCGAGGATTTTGGATTCCTGGTATTTCACATTTTCGGCTGGGCTTCCTCGCTCTGCCCGGTGTTGGGTTTCACCTGTGCTCATCGGGTTTCAGTTTCGAGGAGCTGCAAGCTGAGAGCTGGAGCTGGAGCTGGGAGCTAGAGCCGGGACTCATTTGCATTTGTCTAAAGCAAACCAAAATCATCAGGGAAAACTTTCCCAAAAATGCGAGGCATAAATTAATACAGTTTATTTATCAGTCAGTCAGTCAGTCAGTCAGTTAGTCAGTCAGGGAGGGAGGCAGACCGAACGGAGAGCGTTTATTAATGGCAGCAGATTAAGACATCAGGGCGACCTGCTGCTCGTATAGAATTCTGTTTCAGGTATGAAATTTTTCACCCATCACAACAAATGACTGAATTCCCGAAGAGGCAACGGAATTCAATTCGGTTTCGGCCTCCTGCTGTGAATTTATGCGAAAAGAATCGAACGCGCTGTCGCCTCGAGAGATCTGTTTTGGGTTATAGTTGGGTTCGGGGGCTGGGAATATCGGGTCTGGGGATTGCATTCATATTTAAAACAAAGTGTCATGTGTCATAATGGCACCGGGGACTGGCTCTCTCCCTGGCTTCAGGCCTCAAAATGGTTGCCTGGCGCCATTTTCTGTTCCCTTTTTTTTTTTTTTGTGGCCACAGCAAGTGGCAATTACTTTCACTGTGGCAATTTCGGAGGAAGAGTCCGCAGAATACGAAAAAAAAGGAAGAGCGGCAGCAGTGGAAGTTAATGATGTTGCCACATGCTTTTTATTGGTGCTGCAGCGCTGATGATGATGGCCGACCGGCAGCAGTGGCTACTGCAGCTGTTTTCCCCCCTTCATAAACGACTTCAATTACATGCCCCTGTGCGTCTGTGTATGGGTCCCCTGCGTATCTGTGTGCAAGGCGGGGCTCTGGCAAAATGGCGGTTCTTGGCCAGGCCAAGTTCTGCCTTCTCTCCTATGTACTTCTGGCCACGTTTTGCCGTCGGTATAACCGCCATCCGCCAGTGACGCACAGCTCTCTCTCTCTCGCCTGACGGATTGCTGCGAGGAGCGGTGGCGGCGGAGGAAGTCATGTGTGCTGCTCATCAGCTAACGAGCAAATCGATGCCGGGGACAATGTCGCCGCGGTTCTTATCGCAGCCCCTCCAGTGCCGAACCCAACTGCAGCTCCATCGCACTCGCCATCGTCATCGTCATCGACGTCCACATCGGTATCGCCATCTCCAGCTGCATCTTTGGCCAGCCTCCTTTGTGTTTGTGCGCTGGGTTGCCTTCAGCGATTGGAAGCGAATACACTGCCGTAAAATTTACATTATTATTATTATAACTGAAGAGATATGCCATATTTCCACTTGTAACTTCTATGATAAACAGATTTTTTACACTCTTCTTAGAATTTATTATTAAAATTTTAATTTCTAATTTACCATTCTAACCTTTTCTTTCACTGCACATTGAACGCTGATCACAATCGCGAAGGCTGCCAAACGCTTCTATGCAAAGTGCCTGCGATTCCGCCTCTCCCTCGTCCAGCTTCTCCAGCTCCTCCTGCTCATCTCCGGCTCCAAAGTGAAGAAGAACCTGTTGCCGCAGCTGGGCTTGGGCTGGTCCTAACTATCAAGATGACCAAGGGGTGAACAAATTCATTCAGTCATTCATCGAAACAAATTGGTTGACTGATGATGACGACGACGCGATGCAGACGAAGAGGTGGAGCTGAGGAGCTGGCGGCCAGGCTGTGGACCAGGAGAGGTATGCCAGCGACGAGCTTTAACTTGTCAATCTGGTTATGTCAATTTGCTGTTTGTTTTTGCCTCCTCCAGCCTGGCCGCCTCTCCTAGGGGGACACAGGCTGCTCCTGCCTCCATTTGCGTGTCGGGCGGACTGACTCGCAACAATTTTATTTATTCGTCGCCGGACGCATTTCCAATGCACACACACTCGTGTCATCCGATAAGCCGTCCGGGTCTAACAATTACTATCGCATAAATAACCGTTTACCAGGCGGCTGGGAGAGATCGGGAATCAAATCTACGATTGCCACACACGACACACCACATATAACAGAGACACACCACCTCGCCACACACAGCATACGGGGCGGCGGCGGTGGCGACACAACCAAATCAATTTGTTCGCCGACGTTTTTCGGACGAACTTAACCCGAAACTCGCTGTTAAATGGATGTTTATTGGGAGGAGAGGGAAGGATGGGGGCAGGGGAACGGGAGAGGCAGGGGGCGTGGACCAATTTACGCGGCAAATGCATGCGCACAGACGTCGATATCAAAGCCCATCTCATGGGGCGGAAGGCAGGGCGAGCTAACTACACCGCAAAAAAAAGACTCTATTGAGTTAAAAGTTAAGAGTGACCATCAGTCTTAAAGATATAGAGGGAAAATCTGAACAAATTTGGTTTAATTATTATTAATTAATGGCCTATTACAATAGTTTAATAATATTACAGGGTAGTTCTTACTTGTTATGATTTTTTTAGGTCTAACGAATGAAAAGCGGTTTAATTTTTAAGCAAGGCTGCACTTGCTATTAATATACTTCATATACATTTACATGGGATTTAGGTATATAACATATTTATTATATTCTGAAAGATATTTGATGGTCGTCACTTACTTATTTGCTCTATTTTTTAATGTCTAATCAGCCTAATTTAATACATTTAAATCGATACTCAACTATCTTCTGAGCCAGATTATACACAGATTGTTTTGTTAGAAGCAAATTGTAGCTGTCTATTTCAATTTCCCCTAGAAGCTCATCATTAAATTCCGTTTAAATTTTATATATATTTCGATTTTTTAAAATGAATGCTCTTTTAACTTAGTTATCTTTGTCTTTAAATATTTAATCGTATGTTGTAAGAGTATACAAACTACGGCTCCGCTAAGTTATTTTCCTTTCTGCTTAATTTTGCTTTACATCTTCTTGAATATAATTATCCAAATAACCCTTTTCATCTTCTAGAAATACTAATTGTTTTATTTCTTTAAAATAAATTAAATATAAAAATAAACTAAATAAATATATGTATATGTAACTTTGCTGATTCCAAATAGGTTTTCCTCTGTGCTCTTATTAGATGTCAAACTGCCAAACTCCATGGGAGTTTCTTGCACTGCACGTTGGGAAGGTGTGTGCCAAGCAGATCACCTCGCTCGGTGGGTGTGCGGATAGATTCTCTGGGGCCCATGGCTTAGTCGCCACTCTCCAGCTTCAACTTTAGCTACAACTTGAGCTCCTACTTCAGCTCCAACTTCAGCTACAACTCCAGTTCCATCTCCCGCTCCAGCTTCAGCTCAGTCTCAAATCGCTGCACGCCATGCGGTGGGGCGTGCGGGCCAATTGGCATTTGCAACAATTGCATAAATTTTGCATTTTTATGACTGATAGTGTAAGAAATAGGCGTGGCACATGTGAGACGCGGCCGGAGTCCGATACTCAGACTCGGAGCTCCTCGCAATTGAATTCTTGGCCCCCATGTCATACATGAAATATACCCCAATCCGCGGATAGTTGGACAGCTGGAATGCCCTGGATCTGCTCTGGGTCTCATCTTCCTCTCAGCTATCTTCCGGCGTTGATCAATTGGGCGTTGCAGGGGGGCAGAGGACTCCTCAGCGGCAGCAGCACCGGCTGAGTAATGGCCGTCAAGCGCCCGCGGACATCATTTCCATAATGTCCTTCACAGGGCAGAGCTCCATCTGCAGCCCGGCTGGGTTGCTGCCTCTCAGGTGCACCTATGCCAGAGTTTGTAACAGATTTGTATCGCATTTTATATGCCACAATTTTCGTTTGATATTTATGTCGATAATAAAATTAAGATGATGAGCGAAATTGCACTCTGAGCGGTGCATGAAAGGGGCGGCACTTCCGAGGCTCCCTGAGCACATATAGCACCATATACATATGCACACAACCGGTGGAAGAGGAGAGTTGGAGTTGGTTCCACAGCCCAACCCATCACATCGCATCGCATCCGATCCCCGAGAGGCATCCGAACGCAGTTGCTGGCAACCAATCAAGTGCAAGGGGCAGCTGTCGCAGCTCCAGAGATCAATCTTCGGTCATTTGCGCCGTTGTTCTCCCCGATTAACTCGATGAGAAAGCCCCGAAAGTTCTCCAGAGGAATTCCGTAATTTTCAGCCTGCCCTCAAGCATTTACAAAACGAAAAGGATGTATACAAAATTAAGTGCAATGCATTGGTGAATTTTGTTATTCATTTGCAAATAAATTAGACTTTATCTTGACCAATTGGGAGTTTAAAATATGAATACCTCTGGAAACGTTATAATATTTGCAGACGTTTTTTGGGAATTAATAAGGCAAACAACTGTTTAAAATTGAAGAGAAAGTTCTTAATGTGGTAAAGGTTTAATTTATAGGGATATAGATCGAAAAAAAAAATTGTCGAAAATTGACCAAAAATTATAAATCGAGTTTTAAATGCAGAAAAGTTCTCCATTTAGAACTAAGAAGAAAAAACCAAACCAGAGTGAAATCGGTTGAGTTTAAGCCAAGTTATGACCAAAAAACCATTGAAGAAGTTCTTGATTTTTGAGCAGAAAATTTACCCAGATTTTTCTAAAAAATAAAAGGGGTTACATCGTCAAAATTGTCAAAAATTGACAAAAAATTATAAATCCAGTTTTGAATGCAGAAAAGTTCTCCTATTAAAACTAAGAAGAAAAAACCAAACCAGAGTGAAATCGGTTGAGTTTAAGCCAAGTTATGATCAAAAACCATTGAAAAAGTTCTCGATTTTTGAGCAGAAAATGTACCCATATTTTTCTAAAAAATGAAAGGGGTTACATCGTCAAAATTGTCAAAAATTGACCAAAAATTAGAAAGCGAGTTTTAAATGCAGAAAAGTTCTCCATTTAAAACTAAGAAGAAAAAACCAAACCAGAGTGAAATCGGTTGAGTTTAAGCCAAGTTACGATCAAAAAACCATTGAAGGAGTTCTTGATTTTTGAGCCGAAAATGTACCCATATTTTTCTAAAAAATGAAATTGAAAAAATTGTCAAAAATTTACCAAAAGTTATAAATCGAGTTTTAAAAGCTGAAAAGTTCTCCATTAAAAACTAAGAAGAAAAAACGAAACCAAACTGAAATCGGTTGAGTTTAAGCGAAGTTATGATCAAAAAACCATTGAAAAAGGTCTCGATATTTTTCTAAAAAATTAAAGGGGTGACATCGTCAAAATTGTTAAAAATTGACCAAAAATTAGAAATTGACTTTTGAATGCAGAAAAGTTCTCCATTTAAAACTAAGAAGAAAAAACCAAACCAGAGTGAAATCGGTTGAGTTTACGCAAAGTTGTGATCAAAAAACCATTGAAGGTGTTCGCGATTTTTAAGCCAAAAATGTACCCATTTATTTAAAAAAAAAATTTAAGTTGTTATTTTGTATATTACCCTCTTTTAATTATTTAAAACACTATCCTTGTAATAGTCAAAGTTCATGGCATAAATTTAGCAAATTTCAATCAGTTTTCTCTTGGGATTAATTCAGCCAACCATTTGCATAGCCGCCGGAGCAATTTGCCTCAATTTCGATATGCACTCGGGGTGCCGAAAGTTATTGAAGCCATCAGAAGCAAAGATCGATTGGATATGCAAGCCAAGAGCAGGTGAGATGGACGGAGTTGCTCTAGAGGATTCACCTTTCCCGGCGAAGGGAATCGATTCTGATGGGAGATTAGCAGAGCGCTGCGGGCTAAACATCCCAGGCCGGGCTTAGTCCCGTGTTCGGATATATCTGGAGTATCTATACTGGTTAATAACAATAATCAGGCATGGCGAGTACAAGCCAAGTACATGTCGCTGCTGCTCCTTGAGAGCGTTATGAGGGGAGTGGGAATGGAAGTGGGCATGGGAAGGGGGGATCTGGACGGGGACACACATCCGGATGACGGCCATAACAACAGCTGTCAAAGGCCCAAAGATGAGCCCGATGACGATGATGAACAACAGTTGCACTTGGCGTAAAAATGTCAAGTGAAAAGCTTATTATAAATTGGTATAGTTTTTAAAAGCAGTAGGACATAATTTGCTGACTTTAAATGGTTATATAATATATATTTTATAAAATATAGGATATTGCAAAAAGTCATGTAATATTTTCTTTAAAAATATTTCTATAAGGTGAAATTAGGGAAACGGTTCCAAAAATTAATATAAATTTTTAAGAAGACAGAAACAGAAGTAGTTTTTATTTTAAAACCTCTGCTTTTATATTGGATATTTTAGGAATATTATTTCTATATTCTATATTTTCTATTGGAATAATTTGCCCTTTAACCAATATTTTAAGAATGTATTTTCCATATTCCCCAAACAAGTTTAGGGTTGTTTTTGAAACCATTTTAAAAGTTCTTCTGAACCTGTAATAATATTGTTAATAGTTTCTATGTATTTGTTTTCGCTTGTTAAAATATTTTATAAATTAACCTCCAACTAGTTATCTATATTAAATTATTTTCAAAAAACTTCAAAAGACTTTAGTACCTACATTTTTTTAAGTGCTTAAAAAGGGCCGTGATAAATACTCGACTGGGGGGTACCTGTACTCTGCTGTACCTGCAGCAACAATGATTTCAATGATCGACTAGAGACGGGCGGCTGGGAATTTCAAGAGCCCCGGGTGCAAATTACCACGAAAACAATTTCTGTTGCTGTTCCTCCTGCTGGTGCAACTTGCAACTGGAAAATGGCAGCAGCAACATTGGCGGCAGATTGCCAGGATAAAGAATGTCTGTTGAAAGCATGCGTCAGAAAGGATTGAGGCAGCGGATCATGATCATGATGCGACACAGCCAGAGACAGAGACACCAGCAATGTGCCAGCGAGATAGATAGAGAAGGAGAGAGCTTGCAGCAGCTTCTGTTGCGGTTGCAGAGGCGTTGTCGTTGTTGCCGCCGCCGTTGTCTAGCTGGCAGATGTCTGCAATGTTTTTGCCGCACTGTCATTGATGAAGCATAAAATTATGGGAGGCAACATGGATGTGCCTGTGGATGGTGTAGTAGTGCGGCTTGGGAAAAATGCGAAGAAAATGGCCGCACGATGGATTAAAGTCGGTTGGTTGGTTGGCTGCAAAAAAAAAGTTCTGAGGGGTAAAAACGCTGGCAGTTGCAAGTGCATAATTAAGCCTTCCGCCAGCGTGTTTTGCATGGCCGCGATTTTGCACACTTGAAAGCCGATTGGCTGCCGTGATTGGCCAAAGTCGGAGCCACGAGTGGTTGTGGCCACCAACTTGAGAGCTGGCAACATCATGGCAAGTCGGTAGCCACTGGCGGTGGCGGTCAAGCTCATAGATCATTGCACTTGCTCGGCCGCATTCCAGCCTTGGGATGTACATGTATCGGGGAGCAAAAATCCGATGGGATTTGGCTGTAAAAGTGTATCAAATGGAAAGTATCGTGCAGGAAGACTTATCGAAAAGTATACAACATCGGTAGTAATTTAAAAATATCGATTTATGCTAAAATTTGATTAACTCTAGGTACTTATACTCCCCTAAAGCCTTAAAACAAATAATTTGGAATAATAATATTACATAAAAAAATAAATATCGCTAACATGTAATCGAACATTTAAGTTATCGAAGCGTTTTAGCAGTTATTTTCTATTCAAAGCTTTCTTGCTTCGATTTATCCAGCTTCTCTCACTCTTTTTGGCATATGTCAGGCAGGCGTTTGCATTGTTCAATGACTTTTCGGAAATTTTGCAGTGAAAAAATCAGTAACAAGGAAATAAAAGAAAAGACAGAAAAGCCGCCAGCAGCTCAAGGATCACAATTGGCAATTTCGATAACTGTTGCAACACCTTGACACGGACACGCAATCTCCGAATCTTCGCCAGTGCTGTCGCCCCAGTCGCTGTGTGTGGCTCAGAGCAACAATAACATCACCAACAACAACAACAACAATCAACAACAACAACAACATTGAACAACCACCAACAACAACAATAAACAACCAACAACCACACTGAACAACGACCAGGACAACAACAACCACAGCAACGCCGCTTGACAACTTGTAAGCAAAGTGAGTGAAAATTAGTGAAAACCTCTAAAAGCTGCCAGCCATATAAAGCGGTGAATGAGATTTTTCAACATTCTCTTCGGGGAAATACCCTGTACTTGGAGTTTGATGGGATATTGGGCAAACTGTGAATTTGGAGAGTAAACTCCCATATTTTCTTAAATAGGTATTATAGCTTTTTTGGTAAAGTTACATTTACTTTTCCTGAGGATTATTAGGTTTAAGTCCCGTTCATCTTCCACCTGTTTTAGGGTGTATCTGTATTTCATTCACCACGGCGGTGCCACTTTCTCCGCCACTGCCACGGCCCGATCTTCCCCTGCTCCGCATTGGCCCGTCGCATTGCGTGCCTGGCATTCTACCCACAGCGTTCTGGTCTCGGATCTTGGCCTGGCTCGGTTTGGTTTGGTAGGGTTTCGCTCGGCTCTGTGTACTGACCGGCGAACGACCGGCGTTCATATCCTGCGGACGTTCATAAACATGACAGTTTGAGCAATTTCCATCAATCACTTTTTTTGGCTGCCTTTATTTTGTGGGCTCTTTTCTTTTTTGCGCTCGCCGGGATATCGTGACTTTGGGGGCACGAAAGAAAACCATCCCGATGGCCGATGGATGGCTGCCAGCGAGGAGACTGACTGCCAACTTAAATATTTTCACTTTATTACATATGCTGGGGGTTTTTTTTTTGTGGTATGCGGTCGGCAGGAGGAGCGGGCGGAGATCAAACAACAAAAGCGGTTCCGCATGCTAATGAATGCGCAAATACAACAAACTAATTTAAACGATTCCCGATCGCAATCAAGGGGGGATCTCGGATCTCGGATCTCCGGGTCTGTTCCAATTTTTATACAGCTTTAACACCAATCAATTAGCAGGGCCTCAAACGAACACGCACAGGGACGGGCGGTTCGGTCTCTTTGGAGCGGTGGTTTTCCCCACACTTGGCGAAATTTAATTATAATTGGGAAATAGGGAAAAATTATATTAAATGACTTCATACTAAACAAAAGAGAAGTATGTAGTTCTGAAGCATAAGGTCACGGCTTACATTAGAACTCTTTAATGCTTCATATATATATTTTTGGTAAATAGATCCCCTTTTTCAATAGGTTTCAAGGTATATAAACTAGTCATTTCTTCAAGTGCACTACCACTTCACATCATAATTTAAAAAACATTTGTTTGGCGCTAGCGAAAAGCCAGGAGTGAGAAATTCTGGCCAAGTCACAGGCCCATCTTTTCACATGCAGCCGCTAAGTGCGTCTAAAAAAATCACCTAACTTTTCTCCTTCCTGATGGGAATATTTTCTATACTGCTTCATTTAAAAAAAAAGAACAACAAACGAAAAATCAAAGGCAAAAACTGAAACATCAAATTGCAATTAAGAGAAGTTCAAAACACACACAAAAAATATTACAAGTGTCCGCTAAGCAGGGGGAAACTCGTTTTTCGGGGGCCCCCTCTCTATAGCCAAACCCAAGCCCATTCCCATACCGATCTACCAATCTACCCATATCCAAATCCCGGTCCATGTCCCCAGCTCCATGACCATGTCCATGTCCGAGTTGGCGGCGACTTTCGTCTAATCAACTTTGCAATCGATGTTCATAAATTTATTTCATTTCGGACACAAATTACAAGAGTGTAGGGTGTTTAACATGCCATTCGCGTTGTAAGATCAATTGGGTTAAGCTTCGATCGAGAACCGATGGATTGGCGGTAGCAGTTCAAATTTGTTCGAACTTTATTCACTGAAAGCCGGGGCTTGGGGCAGGACAGACTTAACGATGGATGTTGGTAAAGATATACATGGGGAAATTTAAATTGTGTCTAAGCTATGGGGGTTTTTGTGGATTTTATGCAGAAATGATGCTGGGGCACTCTTTATATATATATCCAATAATGTACAATACAACTTAAACGATGCTTTTCCCTTTTATATAATATTTTATACTTCAAAAATTTCCACAACAAACTCACTAACTAATTTAGATTTATTTTCCAAAGGAATGTCTGTGTGATATCTATGTAAATAAAGCATTTATCGTTTGTACATCTTAATGATAATTTCTTATTAAAAGAAAGCCATTAATAAAAGAAATCCCCACCTTAAGATAAACAGTTCATTCAACTTTTAAGATACCATTTAATGGACATGTTTTTAATAGATCATCAGCTAAATGTGATTTTAAATCGCTTACTTATTTAAACCGATTTATTTTAAGTGTTCTGAAGACACAGTGCTTAATTTTAGTATTTTTATAAAATTATTTAAGAGATTTCTTTGGAGCTGTGTGACTTAAACCTCAGCATCAAAAGCTAAGCAAGCTTAATATTAGAACCAAAAGCCACAGGCGGTTTGCTTTTTTGTCTTTGCCTCCGAAATGTTACCATAAATCATCCGCTAATGCCAGACGCCGGCAGCGAATGATTGAATTAGCCGGGCGGCCGGCCGCGCCGATATCGGGCACTACCAATTTCGTAAATTAGCCAAATCTAACATGTGCGATAGCCGGCCGCGACTATCGTCGGTTGCGCCTACCTCAACACCAGGCCGGGCTCCGAACCCGGCCCGAATCGTGGCCAGCCGCGGCTTGGACTCGCCACTGACTGCCGCGACACGAACCCGGCCAGAACTAGTTGTACCATAATTATCAGCGCCTAATTAAATCGTTGCTTTATGCGATATCAGCTACTTGTCGCTCCGCGGGCTTTCTGACACAGTTCCCGGGCATTTTTTTCTGCATCATAGTTTTCGTTTTCATTATAGAGGGTACTTGTATATGAGTTAAGGGTATATTGTGCATAGTTTTTAGAGCAGCATTAACAGCATCTTAAAAAATAATAAAGGAATCTAGAGAGCCATAAGAGATACGATATCTCTATAAGATTCATAATATTCCAATTGATTCCCATCTAAATTAAAGCAGTAATATATTTATAATATTACTATATAACAGATGAACTCCTAAAGCAGTAATTACTCCTTAAAGCAGCAATTATTTATTTATAATAATACTATATAACATTTTTAAAACATTTAATTTCAATTTAATAATATTTTCTATCTTCTTAACGAGTATCCCATAGTCGAAACCCGTTTACTACCCGGATTCCTTCTTGTTTTTAATTTCGATTTTCGCACTTTACTCTGTAAAATTTGTCTCTGCGTTTAATTATGGGAGGGGCCAGGAGGGGTACGTGACTCGGCGGCGGTCTGCGGGTCTGATAAATTGCTATTTGGTTATGAAATTGAACGGATTTATGGCCGTACCCTAGACTGGCACACAAATCAGTGGCTTTCATCGCCGCCAACAAAGTCCGGCCACTTGCCACTCGCCGAGAAAGAGAGCCAAAAGTTCGAGCGCTGCTTTTAAGCCAGCACATAATTTACGCTTAAGCATGGCTTTTGACCAAAATCAATAAATCCACTTGGTATTCGCACAACAAAAGAAAATGTGCAGCTAGCTAGCCAAGGCTGCGAAGGCGGGGCAATGTGGCAGAGCTCTACGCACCACACACACACCATTCTGCAGCATCTCAGCACCACCAGGCACAGAACCACCAGGCAATGGAACGGCCCCACCGAGCGGGGCTTCCATCATCAACGCGCCACTGCGGCTGCGGCCTAATATCGTTTGAAATTTATGATTTTGAACTCTTAGCCAGTTGGAGGCGCTACCTCGTTCTGGTCCAGGGAGTGGTGGACATGCGGGTGCTTTGGCTTCTATATGCAGGGTATTATATTTTAGTGCAACGTTTGCCTTGTAGTAAAGAAATCATAAATATTCTTGATCCTTGCTTTATGTCTAGGGTATCATCCAATTCTCCATTTCGGTTTTAAGATGTTTTTCGGTTCGGTTTTTTCCCAAACTCGGCTCGAGATTCCCCCCTTGATAGACTCAAACTCCACCAGACGAACTCCCATCTCCAGCTGGCTGCGTGGGCGTGTCGTCATTGAAAGGGCGCTGGTTAAAGGGGCTCGGCCAGGTGGGTGGTTGAAGGTGGCAGGTGGCAGGTGGCTGGAAGCGGACAAGGAGGCAGAGGGCAGCCCCCATTTATATGTCTGGCAAAATATTGGCTTAACCTAATTTGTGTGGCAAGGCATAGACGTTTTTGTGTTGGCCACTAATCACAAGGTGCCAAGAGCGACTACACTTGCAAAAATGTATGAACAAAGCTTAAAGAGGGCTTAAAAATATGATTTTAAATGAAAACCTATAAGAAATTGGTTAAGGTTTTACCTAACCAGAGAATGACATTATTCAAAAAGGCCTCGACACCTTCTTAAGTTTAATTTAAACCCAGTTCTTCCCCATCTAAAAACACTTTTCTTTGAATGCAGCCGAGCGGGAGCGCAGAGGAAGTGAATGAACGAACGACTGAGTGAATGGGCGAGTTACCTGGAAAATGCAATAAACATCGCGCCGTAGGAACCGGCCCCGTCATGCATCTGTCGGCGATATCTTCTATGCAGAGTGGCCGTAGCGCCTTCAATTCGCTCTTTTCCAATTTCCCCGCATTTCCCATGGCCTCCTCTCCTCAGTTTACACCACTCCACTTTACTGCCTGCAGCTGGAGCTGTGGAGAGCTGTGGAGCTCTCGCTGGGCTTATCTAATCGTCTGACATTTTCGGTTTAATTTGGCCAGCCAGCCGCCGCCCCGAGGCGTTTTGGAATTGCAACTAAGTCAAGGCCTTTTGGCCAAATTTTCGTGCGTAGTTGGTGGGGTGGCCAAGAGGGGGCCGTCAACCGAGTGACAGGTTAACCCACTTTCCCAGGCCCCAACCAGCGCACACGCATGCGCGCACCGAGCTCAATCGCTGGCTGGCACACAACTATGCCAAAATATTTCACTTTGCCTGCGATTTTCCCCTCTTCATTTTCGTAATTTCCATGGTAATGAATACCCGTACTCAGTCACACTGGTGGCTGGTCGACCCACTTGCCGTGGCCGAGGCCGAGGCCGAGGCCGGGGAAATTGTCAGCGCCCGGGGGACACTCGCCCGATGAGCAATGGCAGCCCAAATGAAGGCGCAGGCTCCATCAATAAACGAGAAATTTGGTTTTTCTTTCCTATTTTTCCAGTCAGTTGGTCATTTAAATGAAAGGATTCTGCATAAAATGAGGGCACTTAATGCGATCAATAAGAGTGTGAATTTGGCAACTTTGAAAGTGGCAGCTGTAAGCTGGAAAATCTTAAAGATAACCTTTCGAATTTCAGCTCAAAGTAACAAAAAGGAATGGATCAGTGCGGCATTGGAAAAAGTATATACTTGGGAAAGGATATGAAAGTCTAATGTTTAAACGATATTTTGTACAAAAATCTTGAATTTAATTATTGGTTTTATGAGGGTTATTAAATTATATATTAAATTGATATATTACCAGCATTCCTTAACTGACTCTAGCCTGAAAAACATATTTATACTCAATTTTTTTTGCAATTTATTTATTGATATATGATCGTGCCGCTCTGACCCACGACTGGCAGCAGGTTGCGAATGGCGGCAGCCACTTTCCCGCCGCCGTGTTGATTGATTGCCGCAGTTTGCAGGCCAACAATCCCCGAAAAAAAAAAAAAAACATAAAATGCGCATGCAAATCTGTAGTCGGTGGAACTGCAATTGGTCTTGGTGGCCACCGCAACGCAGTCTCAATTCGGAGTAACAAATTGCTCGGCAAATGTTTGCGCCTAGTCGAGGTAATCGAGGATGCAGATGAAGTTGGAGATGGAGTTGGAGTTGGAGCTGGAGATGGAGATGGAGCTGTTGTCCTCCAAGTGGATGCGATTCCCACAGAAGCAGGTACAGCGATGACAAGTCAAACAGGCAAGTTGGCTCAAGGGAATGCCAAACAGAAATCACTCGAGTTGAAATGAAAGATTTTAGAGGCAGGCTGCGGCGGCCTGCTCCAGTTTGCGGAACTGAGCGCGCTTTAAAATGCACATAAATAAATCAATGCCATAACTAAGCCCCATAAAAAGTCATAAAAGCGCTAGAAAACCAATAGAAACTGAAAATCGAATAACAAAATTTTGAGGCAAAAATCAATTACAGAAATGTCGCAAATGGCGAACAGAGGAAAAGTAAGCGAAAAATGTTTATTGCCTCGGCTGCTGCTGGCCTGGCGCTGGAATTTTCAAATCAAATCTTGGCATTTTTCGATCGAATACGAATACGAATACGAGATCGAGTACGAGTACGTTTTGTTGCTAACCTGTCAGTGTGGTCAACTATCAACTATCAAGCGGGGCAACAAAATGCGGCATTTGAGGTAGCCGAAGCTTTCATTGTCAATATGAAGTGAAGTCAGGCAGCAGGCGAGTTGGCCCAAAGCGAGCCCCGGCGACGACTGTGCACGCAGTGTGGTCGCTTGGCCGGGGCAGCTAACAAATGTTGTTAACAATTTCATGCTGGCAACAGGCAACACAAACAGCAAACAGCAAACACAGCAACGACAACTACAACTACAACTACAACGACAACGACAGCAACAACACGCCGAACAACTGTCAATGTGCATGAAATAGAAACATTGCCAAGCTGCGAGCCAAGATCTCAGAGAGCTTCAAGCCCTGGCCCAGTCCTCGGTCCTCGATCCCCGGTCCACAGTCCACGGATCCAGTGCAGCTGCGTCAGTGAGGAAATGCACAAAAGGCCGAGACAGACAACCTGGCCCAGACACACTGACAGTCAGTCCGAATCGACGTGCAACTGGGCCTGGGACGGCACAGAGAGAAATTGGGGGAAAATCGACTAGGAGAATGCAAGGAAAATGTATATAAAAACAGGATAAAGTTAAATAATATACGATTAAATCTTATCTATAAATTAGAGTATTCTTTAAGTTAAAGAAGCAATTGTATTTTAAGGAAAGGAAGAGTTATTTTAAGGTTCACAAAGCTAGAAGTGTACATCGAGAGGTAAGGCTTGTTTTATCTATCAAAATATCATTTCAATTTTAGGAATATTTTATAATTTCATAAATGGAAATATTAATAATAATATCAAATTTACCTTAAAAATATATGTATCTTTATTTTATGTTATACATTATTTCAACTTGTCTCTTCTTCCGATTGTAGTGAACCAATAAATTAAACAGAATATCAATTTATAGCACACATAACCCAAAGATCAAATATCAATATCATTATATCAATATTTCCCCCTATTATTGCAGTCATTTTTAATGAAATTAATTACCTTATGAGATCTCAAAGCTGAAACCTTAGTTAATAATAAAATAGTTAAGGAGATTCAAGTTTTTAATCATAGCAAACGATTTCCAAAAGATTTCCTTGACAAAAAAAGCTTCTTAAAATGTATAACCTTTTAGCATTATTACCAACTAACTAATTGTATATATCTATAGTCACTATAAAGTTAATAAAATAGTTGTAAGTATGAAGACCTTTAAAATCCATTTCTATAAAGTTCACCTATTTTTCCCGGTGCCTCCCTGGGCCTGGTTCTCCGCTTGTCTCCCGAAATGCAATTGAAAAATTGTGAGTTGTACAATAAATTCCTTCTGTGTGGGATTGCGAAACATTTGAGCTTGATTGAATTATGAAGTGCGTAAGCCTCGCTCTCGGGGAGGGGCCCGCGGAGCACAGAGGGAGGAGCAAGATCTGTCACAGTGACACACAGACAGGCCAGAGCTAAGGCCCAGGGAGGTATACAAATGGAGGAGGCGAAGGCGGACGGACTGCCGTGAGTGAGTCACAGTCGCTGGAGTGGCTGCGGCTGCGGCAGCAGCTGGAGGGGCTCCCTCTTCAATATGCAAATCAAGCTGCTGAGGACATGCATTACGCATTTGTTAACAATCGCAGCGGCAATTGCGGCTGTGTCTGGGCGAAGCTCATAATTCCAGCTTAGATCATGCCATCAGTAACCGAGTAGCAGAGGGTGGAGAGGAGGGAAGGAAACTAAGCACTTGGAGAAATAGGAATGAAGTGTAATTTGAGGAAAATAATGTGAATTTTTTCGAACAATTTATTATGTTCTTCCCTCTATCAGTCGTATAAACCAACAGTTTTTAGAACCTGCAAACCTTTCTAAATGTGTATATTTATATTTCAGGTAATTAATTAAATTAATTTTAATGTTTATATAACTCTAGTCTAAAGATTTTTATTTGTTTTTGAGTTCAGAATTATGTATAATACTGTGACGAGATTTTAAAATGCTTACCTATGTAGAAATAATAAAGAAAAATATAAATTGTTGGTATTTAAGAAAGTTATTTGTCATATAAGTTGGACTTTTCGGCTCTAGGTATCATCTCATGGTCGAGGTAACTCAGGAAGTGGATAAATTCACTTTATAGATTTCTTTCTTCATACATAGATACACTTCAGCTTAATGCAGGTAAATCCAGTTAATACAACTTGGTTAAGTAACCAGCATTTTCCCCCTTAAACCAACCGTTAGTGAAACGAAGAATTTAAACATTTCCTTCTTCGTAGCTAACAATGTTACTGCCAGTTAATAAATATTTAAAATTTTGGGTTGCTGCCCTGGAAGACCCCAAAACCTCCAATTCCCCAATCCCGGGGCGCGACACAGTCAAATAAGTTACGCCAGACGAAAGCGATTGGGTGTTAATGGAGGGAAATCTGTGATTGGAGCCTCGGGGGATCGGGATCATTTCCATTTCCATTCGCAGTCGCAGTTTCACCTTCGCTCAATTACGGCGACCGGCTGCCACAAATGTCAACCGTTGGGGGGAGGGGGAAGCTTTGTTTGCTGCCACCGTCCTGGTGGAGCCTGGAAAGGAGCCTGGCTGAAAGGCTTACAACTCCATCGATTTCCCCATTACCATTTCGGTTCGCCAAATCGAATATTTGCAATCTCCGACTGCGTGGGCCGCGGAGAAACAAAAGGCAGTCGCAGTCGCAGTTGCAGTTGCAGTTGCAGCAGCTGGCATCAGTTGGATGTGTATGATAAATCTTTGTGCCATGCATTATATTTCATTGCTTAATAAGCCCGGCAATCTCGGCAGCCCCCGCCCGATCCCCCTTGAGTGGTGGCAACTGGTTTGGTGGTTGGCGGGTCAAATCTTTATATATATTGTTCGAGTATTTCTCCCTCTTGTTTTTTAACTTTTGTTTTCCTTCGGCTGCCGGCAACTCGTGACTTTTCATATTTATGGGGACAGCAACAAGTTTTTTTTTTTTTGGCAGGAGAAAGAGAGACGCCAAATGATATTTATATTTAATTTAATTGATCATTAAGCTTAAGACCAGAGTTCGGTCTTTGGTCTCTGTGCTAAATTGTAATTAATAACGGGCCCAGAAATATGCAAATCACCCATCCCAGATGCGGATTCAGATCAAGATTGAGACGAGACGAGACCATGCCCGAAATATTTCGAAGCTAGATGCCGCGATACGCGTGCACATGGCAGCAAATATTGTTAATCGAACACCCAACACGACGATCGGCGGCTACTGCGTTTACCCGCGCTCCAATCGAGGTTCAGGAGCGGAGCAGGGTTCACGGGTGGCTTGGGTTGGGTGTCGGTGTCGGGGGCATGTTCACGCAAGTAAGACAAGACGACGTGACCATAAGAACCACGAACAGCAGCAGGCATATATCTCAGGCTTAAACTCAAGCTCAGGCCTCGAACTGGGCTCCAAACTGAAGAGTGAAAAAGATTCGGCCAGAAAGTTGCCAAAACAAAATAGTTGGCAAATTTAGAATACCCTAGCAAAAGGTACAGACACTTGGGCATTAAAAATGTTTTAGTTTAAACATTTAATAGAATACATTTGTAGGCGTAACATTGCAATGTCTGAGATAGTAAGGGTTCAAGAAGGGAAGAGGTTATTTCCTTGCTTTTCAATACAAACATATTTAAATACAGTTAATTTAGGTCGAGTTTATTGTTCCTAAAAAATATTATAATATTGCTGCTTAAGAGAATTCCTTTGTAAAAGTTAACATTACTATATAATATATAAAAAAAACATTAGAAAAACATTCTATATTGTGTTTGCTTAAGTTCCCTCAGGATTTTGATATCTTAAAGCATTTTTCTTTTATTTTTCCATTGAATTATAGAATGAAACTAGCGGACCCGGCAAACTTTGTTTCGCCCCATAGACATGACTCCTACATTATTTCTACGCTTTTTTTTTGCCCAACTCTGGGTAATCAAACACCGAGCACCGAGCACAGAGCGCTACTGTTTGCTAGGCG
>VNJV01014147.1:0-19614 GCA_008042635.1 Drosophila nikananu | reverse complement strand
TTACATATTTTACCTAAAAATCGACCGCAAAGTCGGATATTTCCTTAAAAACTACCTGATTGTTTTGCAACCCAAAAAAGGTTCAACTTTGAACCCGTGTAACTTCTAAGATACTAAACCGATTTGAATAATTTTTTGGATTCAACCCTTTTGAACTATTACCTGTCGAATGGAATAACAAATTTTACGATCCGTTGCCATGAAAAATTAGATTTTTGTATAGTATCTGTATCTTTCCGGCAACTGTGCGTTGACACACATGGCTAGATCGACTTGGCTGTTGATGCTGATCAAGAATATATATACTTTATGGGGTCGGAAATGCTTTCTTCTGCCTGTTACATACATTTGCACGAAATTAATATACCTTTGTACCTACGGTACATGGTATAAACAGTACATTAAATTAAATGAATGAATTGATTTTTCAATAAATTTTTAATTTATTTACAGGAAATAACTAATTTATCTTTGCTAACATCCATTTGTGACAAGGACAAATGCAAAGATACAAAGATACTGTAGGACTTTATTATTTATATATAAGGAAAAGGAAAAACTGTGAAAGTAAATCTGTAATCTGTAAACTGTAAATGTAATTAAATAAGATAATAAAAAAAGCGAATTTCTATGATATTTATATGGGATTTATTTAACTCCTCTTAGTTATTCTGTTCATTTGAATAAATTTGATTAAATTATAATGATCCAATTGTAAGCTGCAAGGGTATACATGCTTCGGTGTGCAGAAGTTATCTTCCTTTCTTGTTAAATCTCTTGTTTGCATACTTTCAGGTCAGCCAGGAAACCACAAAAATAGTTGAAGAACATATAAGAACTCCTTTCTACAAAATAGTTTTGGCCAAAGCCACAATGGAACCTGTAAATTTAATAACCTAAAAGAGGAAGAGAAGAAAGAGTGAGTTAAGAGGAGTTTCCTTAAAAAGAACTCAACCCACCGCAGTAAAGACTTGCAGTGAAGGAGCAAAGAATGGCACATTGACTGTGATGGGTCGCTGGGCTCGCAGGATAATCAGGAAGACCCTTCGACGTGTCTCCCGATCCCATTTATACCAGGCGCTGCTGTAGGCTGCCTCTCCCAAAGAAAGGCTCTGCAAGGATAGCAAAAGATTCGTAATAGAATGGAAAAAAGATCTAAGGAATGTAAGGACTCACCTCAGTGGCCATTATCGTGCCACCGTAACAGTAGAGAAATACAGCAAGGGAAACAGCGGAGGTGTACACCACATAGCGGAGGATATTGTAGCCGGAATACTAATTCAAAATATTTAAAATTTAATAATTAAGCATGTAAATAGAAATATGCTTACTAGAAGTATTTCAATCACGCTGGTGGCTATCACCACGCTGGCAGACACAAAATGCACAAAAGTAGGAGCTGTCATGATGGCCGAAAAACGCTCGACTAACTTTTCGATTTCAGTGTGACGATCCACGATATCGGCCAAGCGCTGGCAGCATATTTCACTTTCCCTAGGTGAAGGATCTGTGAAGAAAAGAAGAAAGAAGAATATGATATTGCATTAATATTGGTTTAAAATATAGCAATTTTTACCTTGAATGGGCCAGAGTGCATCCTGGACATCCCATTGCAGAGCCTGCAGCAGAAAGGCAACGTAGAGAGTAAAGGCAAAGAAGAAACCATCTGTACTAGCCAAGGTACACACTGTGATCTGACCACTCCAAGTGGAGTACAGATAGAAGAATGGAAACCAAGGCATTCGATGGGCAAAATCCGGAAACCTAGATCATAATTCAAAAACTCAAATCATCTCAAATATCTCGAAATATGTACAACAATAAACCAAGCTCACAGCATTCGAAAGGGCATATCGAACTTGAACTCCTGCTGTCGACCTACGTACATATTCCAGAGGGAACACAGGACAAAGGCACCGACGGTACTGCTCCCCAGAGTAAACACCAGCATTCCCCACCTAGTGGCCTTCACATAGCAGCTCCTCTGGGCCACATCTCGCCGCTTGTCCCGCCTCTTCTCCTGCTCCTCGATAAGCTGACGGATGCGTTCCATCAAGGCAGCCACCTCCTCACAGCGCCACCACATCCAGCCGAGCTTGAAGAGTGTGGTAAAGCTGCAGGCCAGCGGACAGAACGCATCCATGGCATCCACAGGACTGGCTCGCAGGAACCTCCAGCCAAAGACGAACTCCGCCTGGCAGCAGTGCGCCAGATTCACAAAGTTGAAGACCAACCAGATCAGTTGCCACCACGACAGCTTTCGGCCAAAGCCCAGGCCCAGCAGACCAAAGCAGTTTCTGGTCACGAAGAATCGATGCTTCGCCAGCGGATAGTTGCGGTCTAGAAATCGCGGATACATGTCGTTTCCTTTGGGCACAGAAGCTAACCCTTTATATAGGAGCAGGTCTAACGAGGAGCTTCCACTAATTGTTTAATTATTGGTTTATCCACGGAGGACGAGCCACCTGGCCTGGTGTTAAATAACAGGGTTATTGAATGTCCCTAATTGAATAGGCGGTGTTATTATAATTAAAAATTTGCAAACAATTTACGTAAAACTTGATTTACCCTATATATTTAGTAAAGATTCGGCTGCTCCTAGAGAGCAACGAGTAGGTTGTGATTCTGTAAACCTTAGTAATTAAATCTTACATTAAATTAAACTGAAATTCTCATAAATAAAGCCTTCTTCTACAGATTCTTTATCCTTGTTTTCAATTTATTTACTGGGAATAACTAATAAATCTTTGTTATCACTGATTTGTGACAAGGACAAATGCAAAGATACAAAGATTTATTAAGTATTTTATTATTCATAATAACGAGAGCTCTACATTTTTACTAAGAATTAACTTAATCCTGAAAGAGTTACAGGTACGTTTTGCTCCTGAAAACTTTGGTAAATGAAAGTCGCATTAAATAACGCATTCTTGTATTGATTCTTCATCTGTGTTTTCAATTTATTTAGCTGAAATATGACATTGATTTGTGACAAGAACGATTGCAAAAAGATACTTTGCACTTTCTTATTCATATCTCCTTGAGCATTACTTGCTATATACAGGAACTGAAAAATGTAAGTGGATGGGAAAGGGAATTCCTCAACCGCGGCTCCTCTGCGCTTTTCAAGATGCTGCCAGCCCGACAGGCCATCCATAAATATGAGCTTCCTTTTGTCGCGAACTCTCCGCCGCTGAGCATAAATTTCTGTGTGTTTGCCCTTTTTTTTGCTGTTGTTGTTGTGTAGTTTGTTGAACTCCCAATGAACTCGCGCGTGGAAATTGGAATTTCAAATCGCGCGCGCGATGTGGGTCAGACCAAAGAGAAGAAACATTCAACATTCGCGTAGGATTTGCATAGGATTCGCGGCACACAGCGATTTATGTTGATGCATGCAATGCGAGTGTGGGTTCGCCTTTTTTTCGGGGTGAATCACTTTTAATTAAGTTCTTTGTGCGGGGCTCACGTGGCGTATGAGCAATATTGATTTCCAGCGGGGGCGGCAAGGCACTCTCTGCTGATTATGATTACTTTGCCGAGGAGTTGGGTAATCTCAGTAGGAAGAAAAGGAAAAACATACCCACTCCCCCCAAGGCTGATATCATCATGGCTGGGCCACCCCCTGCCCCGAAAAGAAAAAAACCCCTAAACTCTGGCGCCTCGTTTTATGATTTCCCTGCAGCAGGAGTTGGGGGGCCAACCAACCCCGAAAAAGGCAACAAAGGTGACCCCGACACACCCTGTTGAGCTGAGTGGAGCTGTGCGAAGCCACCCCCTGGAAAGGTTCGGCTTTCCAGCCCCAGGAAAGCCATTACATTTGATTTTCCTGGCGCCCTGCGATCCTGCTGCAGGAAAATGAGCAAAAACCCAACAGCACAGCAAGTGGAAAAGCTGGAGGAGTGCCAGCTGGAAGCGACGGAAAAAGGAGGCCAGCGTGTCAGCGAGTCGCCAAAAAATAGAAGAAGAAAAAAGAAAAAAAAAAAAGCAGTTGCAGAACCCGAATGAAAAACCCGTTTTCCCACTCGCTGCTGGTTGGCCCACATTCGCCGTGTGGCTGTAGAAAATGGAAGCGAGTTTTCCCAGTTTCCCCTTTAGCACGGCACCAAAAGCAAAGGTGCCCCCGCGAAACAGGTTGATTTTCCTGCCAACGCCGTTGGCCATTAGCCAAATGGGATTTCACACGCTCCCTTTGGGCTCCTCCCCAGCCTGGTCCTCGCTCTGATGCGTTCTCCTCACGCCATGGCCCAGTTGGAGTTGGAGCCCGCTGGAGTTGCTATTTGGAGCCTGTCAGCGCCACCATCCAACATCATCCTGTACTTGCCATCCGTCCCACTCAACTGCCTCCATCATCATCATTGTCAACACAACACCATCACATCCAGTCAGCCAGTCATCCAGCCAGGCAGTCATCCATCCAGCCATTCAGTCCTCCAGCTGCAGGCGGGATCAATTATTAAGGCGCCGCTTGGGAGGTGTGTGTGTGTGCGACAACCTGATTGACAACCCGAGCTCAACCTGGAGGCTCAGAGCCTCTCAGCACGTCACCCGATTGGCATAAGGCCCACCCCCATGTTCACGGTTGGCAATCAGTTCCAGCTGACAGAAAAAAGAGAGTCTTAAGTGGTACAAATATGGGTTCTATAAATGTCTTATTTAGTTAAGGAAAGGATGTCAGAGATTTATTGATTTAAAGCTGGTTCTTTGCTTAAATATAACTAGAATTAAATGTAATATAAAATATCATATGTAATTGTCCATACATAGTATGAAAATTAAAATGCAATCGAAGAATAATCATGGAATTTATTAGTAAACTAAATGCAGACTATTATTGCCGTCTCGCTTAGATGTTTAGTGGAGTGTGGAACCATGGTTTCAAACTAAGCTGGCTTTCATACTCGTTTGCTTATTAAATTTTGTTTTTAAAATAGTTTTTTATATTATTTTAAGATTAAATATAGCATTGAATACTAAACTTAATACATATAAAATGCCATACTATTATCTTTTCACTTGAATTCGTTGATTAAAACATCAAAATATAACTAAAATATATACAATAAAGTTTAGCATTTAGTGTCAGTTATAGGTTTATAAGCTTTTGACATGATATTTAAGCGTTTTATAAGCGTGATCATAGAGACAAATGTCAGGAGCAGTTAGCCCAAAATGAGTTCAACTCGCAAACTATATAGAATAATAACCAGTATGTATAAAACTATCATACATTCCACTCAAAAGAATTAGTTTCCATTGTGTTAGAACATTAGACCGACAGATGAATCGTCTTCTGCTGGTTAATTCACAAAGCGGCGTTAATTATAATTAAAACAGGCCAACTAAATGAATAAATGTATAAATAGCCTGTACATGACTCTATATGCCCGAGTGATATCTCTATAGAGAAGCACTACCACGAGTGCACTCATAAAGATATATACATATATAGCTATATGTACATGTATATTGTAGTAAATATATGGAATATGTGGGGCTTATATCCCGTTCACATGGCCACAGATCGAGCGTGACACAATACAATTTGTGGCGCTTTGTTCTAAGCGCTTGAAAACTCTTCGCTTGGGACCCCCCCTTTGGCCCCGATTTCCCCATCGCTTTTTCCCCCCACCCCCCCTTTTCCACAGCCCCTTTGGCACTGAGCAGACGTGACATAAGCTAAATTGTTTTAAATTTTGTTGAATCGCTTTTCCAATGACTGGCAAGCATTCTCGGCACTGCCGCTGGCGATAAATTGGAACCGCTTCGCATGTCATGTGGTCGAGTGGTTGGAAATTGTGGCTGCTGTTTGGAGGGAGGTAGGAAGGGTCTGCGGTATGGAGCAAGGCTTGTGTCTAACTTAGCCGCCGCCGCCGGGGGGCAGATCTTTAAACTGCACTGCACCAGATAATTGCCGGCCAAATGGAGATGTCAGCTGATGGTGCGGAAGGGGTCTAAGAATGGGGCACACCACACACACACACCAAACTTAGCCACAGCAAACGCCTCTGATTAATGGCAATTAGCGCGGATCGATGTTGGATCAGTGATGGTCACCAGTTTGTGTAACCAAATGGGAATATGAGTAAGCACTTCCTCCGCCGTCCATCAACAAGCATTTAACATAACAAGGCTACCCAGGGAGAGTGGGTAGTTCCATGGGAGTGTTGAAATCGAGTTGACATTAATTAATTTTCATTTGTAATGGGTTATATGGTAATTTATGCAATAATTAATATATTAATAAGTGTAGAATGCTACATGTCTATAAGAATATTTCTTACACACAATATTCAAATGGTTTTAAAACTAATTTACAGCTTAAAAACCTTAGCGGTTTGAAATAATACAAAAAATAGGGTTCAGGAGACTATAACATATGGGTATATATTTCTTAATAATTATTTTATATTGTTAATTTCATTTGTAAGTCACGAGAATAAATGTTTGCTTCACATGACTGGATTTTAATTTGTTTAGAAAATTAATTCAACTTGATATTTTGAAACTCTTTGAGAAGCCCCACACATTGTAAGAGAACTTTCCACCGTTTGAAGTCTTGTAGCAGCAAAGCCCCCCCCCCCCAAATCATGACATCTTGATCCCACCTGGCTTATTCGGGGGCAACTTTGTGGGTATTATAGTTTTGACATTCAGCCCTAACCCTTTACAAGCAAAGCGAAAAGCTGAAAGCTCCAGTGGAGCGCAGGCTTCTCCCACCTAAAAAAAACCCATTAATCACGCAGCACAAAACCCGGCCACAAAAGTGTTCTGTAGCTCCGAAGCTGAAGCTGAATCTGAAGTGAGGCTAAGAGCCGAATCCACACATTAGGAACTGGCTCTGCCTTCAAGGCCAACTTCTTATTAAATGCCAAAATGCGAGAGAGAGCCTTAGAGTTAAGCCAGCTCCGAAAAGTAGCAAAGGGGCTGTGATTATAATTACAGAACGACCAAAGATCGAAAACGGAACGAAGGGGATCTGTTCCTGGATTATTGTAAAACTAGCTTTCAGAGATCATCATCAAATGCAAGATGGCGTCATCTCTGCTTAGCAACTGAAATGTAGAATTTATCCGGATGGATCACGGAAAAGGGGTCTCGGGGATGCCTTCGCTAATGAGTAACAAGTCTACTGTGAGGCCACAAAGTACAGTGGAGATTCGAAACCTTGAACGTATTTACTGGATGCAAGTTTTTGATGAAGATTTTCTTTATTATTTCAGGGGAAAAGTGGAAATCACAATTTAATTCCATAACTTTTAGTAGTTCCTTATTTTATAATTGTTCGTGGGAAATTCTACTCACATTTATTTAGTTGAATGCTGCATCATTAGTCAGTAAAGATACTATAGAAATACAACTGTATATTTGTTAATATTAACTTAATTATACAATAACCTATACTGAGAATCATTTTCATTAATCATCATTCATAACATTACGCATTTTGCTATTGTAAGATACTGGGAAATAACCTTGGTCATTTTTGCACTTTTTATAGATTTGTAAAACAGAATCTATTAAATATAATTATTTTTTAATTTAAAAATATACGTGGTTTTGCAGTTAAATAATTACTTGTAAATATAAATTATTTTATTTACTTGCTCTCTACAAAGTTTTAGCGACTGAAATCAAGTGATATTTTCTCAGCATCGAATAAGTTTAATTTATACAAGTTGCACTGCTTGTAGATAGAGATGCGTTGCATAAGTCCAAGTTATGGACGTTGCACTGTAAATAGACAGATCTTTTTGCTCGCCCCGTCTCTTTCTCGCCCACCGATAGCTTTGTCTCTCGGTCCAAGGTCAGCAGCTGCAGGCGTTAGAAAGAGACGCTGGCTGGGGAAGGGAGGGACCGAGCGAGCGCAACTTCGACTCCGAACCGCAAGTCAAAGTTTTCAATGCATAAAAAAAAAATTTAATTATGCATTGCGAATAGTTGATAGTTATTGTGTTGAATTTCCAAGGTCCCCCCCGCAATTACCTCGGACAAAGTATTATTTAGTTGAATGTTAGACACATAACATTGTTAGCACGCTAAATATCTATCTATATCTATATTTGCTGTAGTTTCCAAGCGAATGCCCCGTGTAACGAGCACCTGAAAAGCCAATTTATATAATTTTGTACAGTGTTTCAGGGTTTTTTTGAGAATAATTTCAGCGAACTGCAGTTTTCATCGCTGCCCTCGCATCTCACTTAGTCATTCCGCCTTAATTAATGGGAAAAATAAGTGCCAGCAAAAAGCCCCATGACAAATGGTTATTGTTTATTGTACAAGTGCCGTGCATTTGAAAGTCTCAGTCTCCGTCTCCGTCTCGGATTCATTCTTCGGAATACAAATATGATTCATTCCTCCGATAGAAACTTGATTTTCTACTTCTCCTTTTCGAAAAACTAGAAACATAATTCTTCACACACAAACACACACACACTCGCTAGCTCGTAGACATGCGTGTTTACGTAAGTTTCGCTTTTGTTGTACGAGTATTTCGTATTTCCTATCGCTCTGCTCAGCTCTATCCTACCCACCGTTGTTCATTGTACAGTTTCATTTCTTTTCCATGCCATACAACAACAATTTATATCATTCACCGACTCTTGGCAACAGACAAACCGAAAAAGACCAACAACAACCACGCGCTGTCGTAACGGTTCTCACTCTCCCCCTCTTATTCACCCACCCACCCGTTAGCTTTGCGTGCGGGAACAAAGCATACAACGAAACCCACTGTTGGAGGGGAGCTCGGGTCAAAGTGTATGCGTGCGAGTGGGCCAGCAATAAGGCAGTGATGCGTTTGGAATGATAAAAACGTGTAATGAAGAGTCATGAGAAACATTGGAAGGAGAGAGCGAACAAACGAACGGTTTCAGTTGAATAGCTTCTGCTGCTGCCCCGCTGCTGTTGGAAGAGAGAGAGAACATGTATTTATTTAAATTTAAATTCTTGGGGCGATTACAAATATGGCAGCTTAAGTATAGGCACAAAACTATTATTAATCGTTCCACTTCACTTTTCTACATGTTGATACGCTTGCAATTTGTATAGGAGAGAGAAAAAGACTGACTTCTTAAAAAGCACAGTGAGTCCCCGTCTCGCTCCGACATTGGTTGCAGTACGTTGAGTTCGTAAATATTTAAAAACTAGCACACTGATGACTTTGTGTTTGATCTCACTGTAAAAACACTCGCAAGGCAGTTGCACAAGCGGCCCGCAAAAAATTCCATTAGATTTGCGCGGCGGTGGCAGCGACAGCAACGAAGAGAAACGCGCGGAAAAAACGCGGCCAACTTTGTCCGCTCGCTGTGCAGCTGCAAATGAACGAAGGAAACAAAATGCCGAGCCAAACTTGACGAAGCCGAACTGAACGAACGCGAAAGCGTTTCGTTAGAATTCGCGCGCGCTGCTGTGTGCGTGCGTTCCATAAAAATATGACGTCGGCAGAGCTTTTCGCTCGCAATCTCTCATTCTCTTCAAATTTGGGTGAAAAAGTACGTGTGTGTGTGTTTTTTTTTTTTTCCCAACTTGCCGTTTGTCTTCCGATAATGAAAAGCACACAATTACAGGGGCCTTAGAAACACAACGGGGAGAGCGAGACGGCGGGAGGAAAGTCAGACCAGCAGGCGAGAGAGCAAGCGAGACGGCCGCAGCGCCATTTGCAAGTTGCGTAATTAATTCGGAAAAAGAAATGTGTCATCCAGCGCGTCCGCGTGCCAAGTTCCTGCTGCTGTCTCCCTCTTTTCGCCCAGCTTCTCCTCGCCGCGTTCTTGTTCTCTCCTTGAAATTCCTGCTCTTTACGTAATCCGCGGCGAGTTTTTATTTGTGTTTTAATTTTCTAAAATTCCGTTTTGTTCGTTGTTTCGATTCGCTTAAACGATTTTTTTTCCCGAGTTTTGTTAACGATTTATTGTTCCAGGCAAAGTTCACTCGAGGAAAACCACCACCAAATCAACCGTCGCGCCACTGTTCGACGACTATTTTCGACGTTAGCAACAGCGTATATTCCGCTTGCTCTCTCTTAATACTCTCCACTGCTCGTTTGCTCTCCTTGAGGGTTTTCCCGTTTCACCAAGTTGTGGAATTATTAGGAAGAGTAGAGTTCGAGGAGTGGAACTATTGCTGCAAGCGCTAAATGAACCGCACGGGTCGGTCGTTCGACGATGAATGAAACGCAGAACGGGAAAACGCGAGCCAAAAACGCTTCCAAACGCGCGAGTTGCGACGCGCAAGTACAGTACAGGGCTATTTACTCCGTGCGGGTGCGAGCGAGAGCGCACGCTGAAGCTTTCAGTCGTTGTATATAAACGGGTTTGCGGGTATGTGTGAGTGTGTGGCTTTGTCGTTGACACATATTCAAGTTGCTGCTTACTGCTGGTTGTTGTTGCTTTTCCATTGAAGTGCGCTGTAGCTTTGTGGCCGTGTAGCGCACTCTTGTTGAAATTTTCCGCGTCGCGTCTCGATGTTTTTCCATTGAAACGTAACCATGTAAAGCTCGTAGGCTTGTATGTGTTATGTATTTTGTATGTTTGTATGCATGTACATATATATGTAGATAAATGACAAAAGATAAAGACCTCCGCCTGGAAAACGCAATCTAATTAGAAATCTGCATGTTGGTTAAAGAAAGTGGGTTAGTTTGATTAGTTAAAAAAGGCCTTTGGCGCTGTAATGTAAATATACTTCTATGCTGATGTGTTGGTGTGAAAAAGTGTGTCATCATTTGGCGCAACTAGAAAACTTGCTATGTACCATGTATCGGTGTATGTACATATGTATGTATGATGTACATATACCAGTTTTTTCACTACATACATACGCACATACAGAGATAGTTCTTTGTGTGCAAGTAAGTGCAAACTAGAAACAGAAAACTGGGTTATTGGCGCGCGATTCTCCGTCTTCTTTCCCTCTCTTAGCCTCTCCTTTTGCCATCCACCTCCTTCGCCACTATTTTGCTGCATTTTCCACTTGGCACGCTAAGCTGCAGCTGCATCGTTGTTTTTGTTGTCTTCTTTAGTTGCCAAGCAACGGGATCAGAGGCGTCGGCGAAAGGGGTGTGTGCGATGGGCGCAAAGGCATAGAGGGTGGGCGGAAATTGCATCAATTTGGGGAGCTTGGTGATGACGACATCAAAAGAAACCAAACCAGTTCGAAAGCGAAACAAATTTTCGGCGATGACGCCACAATTGCCGTCGCTGCTACGTTGTTGTTTTTTCTTTTTATTGCGTTTTATGTTTTATGCTCGAAAATTAAAAGCCACAAAAAAATACTTAAAGCAAAAGAAAGCTGGCAAGATCTCTTGCCATCTCGCTCGCCCCTCGGACGTGTGTTGCATGTGATTTCATTTAATTTTCGTCTCTGTTTACGTTTACCACAAAGCAAATGCCGAAAGAGAAGCAGAAACAGAAAATGTTTTCAGCTTTTTTTGGGTTAAAAGTTAATGCACTCCAGGCACGAATCTTTATGTTCTTCCCCCAATCTCTAAAGAGTATCTTTCAATTACGTTGGACACGCACAAAGTCAGCTTGGGAATTATAGGGAATGATGTCGGAATGGGGGATCTGGTCTTTTTACAGGTATTTTTCGCTTTCCCTAATACGAAAAATATAAAAAAAATTGTTTAATCTTTAGAAAGAATTGTAGGCTTCTTTGAAATTACTTTTCAGTTTTTTTTGGTTCGAAACTGTAATTCTTGGGAAGAGACCTTAGAAGACCTTAGAACGCTTTATTTTATCCCTAAATAATGTAGTCCCTTGGATTATTTTATGTCGAAATAATTTTATAGAACTTTAATGGAGCTTTCAACAGATGTTCTTAAGCTTAAAACAGGGATTTGAAAATAGTACCATAAGTAAATCTTGATATTTTCTGACCTAAATCTTGAAATTACGAAGAATAATGGAATCTTGCAGAGGTCTTTCTTGGAATATTTAAGCGAGACAAGAGATTTCTCATTACCACAAATCAATCATCTTTCGATCTTTACCTGAGATATTTAAGGAGAGTCTCTCGAATGATCTGTCTAGAGCTCTTCCTTGGGTTAAAAACTGGTTTCTCTATTAACCTAACCACTTCTAATTGGCGGCTAGATGTAGCCTTGTGAATTGAGCTTTTGAACTTTAAATTCTAATCCGTCAGCTGGGGTACCTGGGAACGAAAAGCCGTACACCTTGAACGACCCACACATATTAGTGGCTGACTAATTAGAGAGTCGGTTGCCGAGAATAACCAATAATAAATCGAAGCCGAATGATACAGCTGAGAGCTCTCGGTTCTGTAATTTTATGCAATTATCGTGCTCGCAGTTCGAACGTTTGCCAATAGCCATTAATATTTAATGGTAGGTGCTCCGACATCTGGCATCTGGTCCAATGTTGGACTTTGATTGGGAACGAGGAGTCGCCTGTGCTAGAGGGGGCTGTGTTATCAGTAGGCTGAGACATTTGGGTGGCTTTCAAATGCTTTTACAGTCGAAAAAACCTAAATTGGAAATGATTTGAAGAGCTTAGTTAAGAGAGTTTCATGGAATTTTGGGGAAAAGGTTAGGGATTTTAATGAAATGGTTAGAAAAACTTGAACGGAAGTACTTTATATCTGGGATATAAAAGACACTGTTTGTGATACTCTTGTAAAATCACCACTAAATCCATATTTTCAAGATAAGGTATCCACAAAATGAGACATTTTACTGGTGCTTCCGCTTCGTTGGGGTTTCACTGTAATTCCCTACTTACTTGGTCCAGAATCTCCAGGAACTGGTTTATCAGCCCCAAAAACTGATAAGCGACAACCGAGAGCACTCACACTTGGCACCCGGGTGAGCAACGCGTCTAATGCCAGCGGATCAAGATTGGCGAATGCCCTGCCAGTCTCGGATTCGGAATTTGACTCGGTTTCGGTCTCGGTCTCGGACGCGGACTCCAACTCGCTTTCTGTTCGGCCAAAAATCGTTGCTATATGCGTACCCCCAAGCAGCAGCAGCAGCAGCCGCAGCACATGGCCATAAAAAGTGTACATAGAGTAAAGTTCTGGTATAAGCTTTTTCATGTACACTGTGTTTTCGGGAGGAGCGGCGGCGGCAGCGTCAGCAGTGTGTAGGTCACCGAGCCACGACGCCGACGCCGCTGCTCTGGAGCCAGAGCCACCAAGATGTCTGCGACAGAGAATCTCAGACCTCGAAAAAGCGTCTCTTGAATGGAAGAAGATCTGAGAACTTAGGGGACTGGGACTGGGACTGGGAATGGGAATTGCGCACAAAAGGCGGAAAAATTTGGCCAGCTGCTGCGCAGTTGATAAGGAAAGCGGAAAATTGGGGGCATGAAGGGAGCTCTCTAGCACTGCTGCTGCTGCTTAGTCACTTCCAGGCGATAGAAGTGTTTCCGCCTTTGAATACGATTGGGAACCCTGCTTATCAGTCCGGAGAGCTGGTTGCCATTGTTTAGCTTGCTTTCTGATATTTTTCTATCAAACGAATGCCGATGTTGGGACCCTCTTCCTTAAACCAAGCCACCCCCGGGGGCTTTTTCCCGCCTCGAAACCTCAAACCCGCCCTGGAAAGTCGGGCGTCACTACTGCGCATGTTTCCACATTCTTTTGCAGTTTCCCTTGTAAAGCGATTCGGCCTGCACATGTAGGAAGGAACATATAGGAACATTTTTATAGGGGCAGAAAATGTCTCATTGTTTCCTGTTTCTCTTACCTGGCGGCGTCAGCCAAGGCATTTTTCATTAGAATGATAACTTGGCAAGAAATTGCGTCTTATCAAGAGGGCCTCGGCTTCATTTCCCTTGTGCTTCCCCTTATTTCCCCCTAAGTGCAATTGCAGTTACAGAGTAACAGGGGAGGGTATCTTGAAATATTACCAGTTTGCTGACATTTGCATTTAAACTCGAACGTTTCCCTGAAAAATGGATACGGCAGATCGCTCTGTCCAGGAATTTGAGTTTATAATGAGTGTAATGAGCCCGCTGCATTAATGGGTGGGCAAGGGCTCCTAGGAAATAGGCTGATATGGTATCAGTTTACCAAAGACTAATGATATTTCTAAGTATTTCTAAAAAAAAAATCGGAATGTTATTGTAAAGATTATTTTTAACCACTTTAAAATATTATCAGGGACCTACAAATAATTGGAGGTATTATAGATTATACTTTTAACTTTTGAAGTGTTTATAATATGGTATAATATAAATAAAATAAATTTAGAATTGGTAAATTAAATGGATTGATTTTTCCAAATTTTGGAAATATAAATACAGTCCGAAATTGAATTTTTTTTGTAACTAACTCAAATTGTTTAATGTAAAGTAAATAAATAATAAAGTAATTCTCCGAATTAACTAAACAAATTTCTATAAAATCTCTCTCTATACATTACCGTCCCATAAATCACCTATTGAAGAAACATTTTCATATCACTTCTGACAGTGTTGTATTTCCTGGCCACAAATCTTGGCCGAAAGGCAAAAAATCTCAGCCTAATTGGTAACCAAAGAGCTCGCTGTTTCTCAAATAAATATAATTAGAAGGTCTTCGACGTTTGAATTACGGATTTCAGGTTTGAGTTTTCCGTATCAGTGAACGCTCATTTGCGATGGTAATTCAGAGGGCAGGGGGAAAGAAATGCTTTCGGGTCAGGTAGAGGTTGCGAAAAACTGTAAACCAAAACGATTTCAGGGGATGGAAAGGGATTTAGATGGGTTGGGGGTGCCATGAGAAGGTCGTTTGCCCGAGCTGCTGGGCATTTCCCCCTGGAGCGAGTCCGGGAATCCGTGACACAGAATTTCCATTTAGCTCCCGATCCGAATAATGAAGGCATTCGAGCAGTTGAGCTAAGCAAGTTGCAGTTCCCCCATGCACAGAAAAAATAATATTAATATGTAATATATTATAAAATAAATGAATTCTTAATTATTGTAAATTAATTTTTTTTTGTATAGCATTGGAATGAAACTTTACAAATAGTCTTAACCACTATATCCTAAAGCTGTTAAAAAAAATAGTAGGAAATTGTTATAAATAAAAATATATAATACCAAGAAATTGATATTTTACAACTTCAGAATAGCACTTTTACTTTTAATCAATCTAACATATATACATATTTAAATATGTATTTAGAAACACCAAGTTATATTGAGTATTTTTTTCCTGTGTACCTTTGAAAAGGGAAACCCAACCGACTCAAGAAACTCCAGCTCCGAAAAGTCATTGCCCAAAAAGTGAGCGAGAAGAAGACAAGAAGGCAGAGAAAGAGAGCGAGAGCAAAAGAGGCAGAGAAGAAAGGGCAGCCGACAATGCAGCTAAGTAAACAAAAAGAGGAGAAGAAGGGATAGAGCGAAGAAAGGAAAACATTTACAAAAGAAAGTTCGTTGAACTGGTGTGTGTGTGTCAGTTTTGTGCTGTGGCTACTTTACTCCCCCTTAGACCCATGGATTCCCCTACTGACTCCCAAGACTTCCCTTTGGAATATGGGATATATGGAAGTTGATGACGTCTTCAGGTTAAATTTCAAACCAAACAATAGCACAGAAATGTCAAAGGCAACGTCAGTGACCGCTACTTTTGCCTAGCTTAGCCCTGAATCGGGGAAAAGTCTCGTTAGAGGATCGATTTACACAAGCTGGGAATCTCAATTTCCATTCCAGAAAATTAAGTCCCTATGTGTACATAGGCATAGTAATCTGAAGTCGTTGTTTAAAATTTTATAGAATATTTATATCCTAATTAAAATATAATTCCATCGATCCTCTGATAATCTAAACAAAACAATTATTTATTTAAAGTATACGTTTCATAAGAAGTTTATCTATCCCGTATATGAGCTGTGTTTACTATTTCGAGAGCGTACTGTAATTATCACTGCTAAAATATTATTTTTCCGGCTGAGCCTCCCAACGAAACAACGCTTTAAACGACATGGAGAAAGGACAAGTAGAAGGGCAACAAGCGATCGGTTATTGCTGCCAAGTGTTTGGAGCGATTAGTGCGAATATTTATACACACATATGTACGAACATACCTGCCATGCACGACATGCAGCGACACGAAATCATCACGAACACATGCGCTGCACTTATGTACATACAAACATAGTCACAAATGTACATACGCTGTTCGTTGAGTTTTGTGACGACGACGACTACGAATGAACGAAACAAAAACGATGAAGAACAGAACGCGATGAAACCGTACGTACGCGCGCCAATGTATGAGTGAGCACAGTGTCCGTGTGTAGAGTTCTACAGCCAGGTGGTGGGTGCCGGGGCGACGGGAGAGCGAAAGAGCGGAAGAGAGGCTAACGAAGAGTGACAGAGACACAGACACATTTACGCGCGCGCCTGTTGCAAAATTCAGTGCTGCGCTCTCATTCGTGAAGAAAGGATGTACAGCCGGTTGTACGAATGAATCCGTGTACATCATCACCACCGCACATGCCGCGCGGCCACGGAGGAGCCGCCGGCTCTGCTTCAGCCACTGGCCTGGAGTCCCATGGCCTGCAGCTACTTGAGATGGGAGCCAAGGAGGACTACGATGAGCTACGCGACCTGCTCCACTCCTGGGACCTGGCCGATCTGCTGCCCCATTTGCAAGGTAAACGCTAACACACACACACACACAGACAAACAATGGTACAAAGAAGAGTCACGATAAAGAGCCGCTAAAGAGAGACGGCGGCAGACCTTAACCCTGCATTCGTCACTGCCAACTTGACTAATAACTTAAAACCCCAGTTTCGTTGAGTTTATGAATGCCTATTCTTAGGAAAAAAGGTGTTCCAATCAGCACACAAACATGGTTCCGTCGATCGAATTGCGGGAAAACGGTATTGATAAAGCTCGCGACTAGAATACAGTGAGACCTCTCTTTAGGGTTCTGAACTAGTAGGAGTTTTTTTTTTTTGCAATAACAGTGACGTCAGCAATGGTTAGAAATCAAGGTTAAATGGCTATAGAAAATATTTATTACCCAAGCTGATAACAAAAAACCATGAGATGAACACAGTATTTTATAAAGTTTAAAAGTATTTTATAAAGAAACGTTTACTCTACCAAGATCTTTAAATTCATGTGGATTTTATTCAATTTAAAGAAATAGTTTGAAAATAAAATATAATTTGTCCATATGTTTGGTACATTTATGAACAAAAAATTTCAAAAATAAACTAATTTAATGTGATCATATTAAAAATAAATAAATTAATTGATATGGTATGGTTTTATGGTCATGTATTAATTTATTTGTGTTTATTTTATTGAATTAAAAAAAATGTAATTAAGATGTTTCTAAATTTGTAATTGTTAATTAATTCTAATTTTGAAGACTTATCCGAATATATGTACATAAATATGTACATATGTACATTTTTGTTCTAAAAAAACCTATAATATTCGCTTTCTTTAAGTCGATGTTTATCGATATTTTTATATGATGATTTTTTTGGACAAATATAAGTTTAAAATCATCATAACTTTGTCAAAAAATCATCAATTTAAATTAGGAAAGCTTTTCTGTGTTGGGGTTTATCAGGTTAATAAATCTGCATATTAAATTTAACATTTTTAGAAATTAAAATTTTTGTTCACTTTTTGATCATTTTCGCGATGTAACCCCTTAAAAAATTTTGAAAAAATTTTAAATTTTTTTTCTGCTTGCTGACATGTTAAATCGATTAGTCTATTGATGCTGATCATGAATATATATGAAAAATAGGGTCGGAAATGACTCCTTCACTATGCTTCTGACTAATTAATTGTAAATAAAATTAAAACATAAACAGATCTTAAAAAGGAAAAAAGGTTGTGCCGAGCTTAATCTGAATCATCTGGAAATTTCCTGACTTTTATTTACTACTTGCTATCAATGCCTACCTTCTAATCGCTGTTTTCTTCGTGTCTTGCAGATGAAGCCATCAATGTGGACGAGCTGCAGATGATCAAGCGCCACCACTTGTCCGAATTGCTACGAAACTTTCGCTTCGGCACCCGCATTCGCTTCGAGCACCACTTGGAGCGCTGGCGCCGCTGGCTGAATGTGCCACTGCAGGGAGGCCAAGGAGGTCAGGGCACCGGCCACTGCAGCGGATGTCGGTGCTCAGAGGTGCAGGCGCAGGCACAGGTCCAGCCCGACACACTATGCCAGCCACCACCGTTGGTGGAGATCAATGACTCAGACCTCCACAGCGACGGTGGTTCGAAGACCGGGAATCTGGCCAAGAGCATTCCGGCAGCCTCGCTGGTGGCACTCAGCGAGCCGCGCACAATGACCGTTCCCTTTCAGACAGTGGCCAACAAGGAGGCGCCTGAGCTGATGATGGTCAAGCAGGAGCAGCCCTCAATGGGAGTTGGAGTTGGTGGCGCGGTTCTAAAGGTCGAAGATAGCCCGGACATAGGAGTCGTCTCATCTGGGGGAACATTTGCTGGCGGAGAAGACCAAATGTCGTCGTCGTCCGTCGATCATGGAGTCACCGTTCTGGGCATCCTGCAGGCGAGTGGAATGAAAGCCCAATCCTTGCTGGAGCGCATCGGTCAGAATGTGCCGCTGGATGCTGTCCAGCGCCTGCTGCTTATACAGCTGGTGTGCAGCCACTACGAGGACAACCAACTGCACCTGACCCTGCAGCGCAGTCATCTGCTGGAGCGTGAGATTCTGCAGCTGTTCCCGCACGAGGAGCTGCACTACTACCGCACCGAGCGGCGTGGCAAGATCTATGTGAGATTCACTAATATGAAGCGCAGCAGGCGCATGAGTTCCTCGCGCCAGGACACCAAGCGGCGACGCGGGGACAACATACGGCAAACAGGAGGACCTTCAGCCTTCACCTCCAACGACCTGGGACGCCCGCCCAAGGTGAACGTGAGCGGCTTTGTGAACGAGAAGAGCTCCAGTCCGGAGCGCTACGATTGACGGCGATGGAAGTAGTTTTGTAAGGAGACGAATAAGAAGCTAGCCCCAAACGTAATGCTAATCGTAGGTTAAGTGAAATCTAACTGTTAAAATTTGTGTGGCTGGATGTAAAATAGTAGGGTATTTTGCGGGTCGACGCGCGATCCGCCGACTGATGGAACTAAATCGCAACTGATTTTCGTTACACGACTACGACGACGACTCTGCACTTTTCTTTGGGGAGAGAGAGAGAGCGGTGGCGGTGGTGGTGGGAGGGCGGTGGCCCGAAGTGGCTACACAAAAAGTGATTACATCAGCAGCGAAAATAGCCAGGCGGCGGCGTGTTAACAATTGGCTAACACGACACCAGCGACTTGTGCTGACTAAACTGCAAAAAGAGTATCTGCGAGATACGCACGGAGTGTGTAATAAGAAAGTGTCGGGAGGCAGGGACGGAGCTAATTAATTAAGTTGCCTGGCTCGGTACTCTGGGCTCTGACTCTTTCGATTCTCCTGCTCCCGCTCCTGCTCCAGCTCCGTCTCCAGTTTCCCCGGCACATGTTCCCAGCTAATTGCCTTTATCAGCGACGCGACAGAGAGCAAACAAAACTATCTGTATCTGCAGGCCCCGTAACTCTTGAACCAGTTGAGATATTTTCATAATTTTTTTTTTATATGAAAGGTAATTTTAGTACCTTTCGATTAAGTGGTCATACTATATGGTGTGAT